>JAOUQT010000039.1:9401197-9419161 GCA_025769995.1 Xyliphius kryptos
CCAGGCTGCAGTCATATTTTTACTAGACTATATTTCACTCTGCTCAGTATAAGTGTGTAAGGGTGTGTGACCCTGTTTGTTTAGGCGAAAACATACCACTGTGACCCACGCTGGTCAGACTTGGGTGATGATGCTGAGGAAATGTAGTCAGCCGGGGAGAGGAGTCTTGTGGAGAGGTGGGGCTAAACAGCGGCTTCTCCGTCTTCTTCATAGTGGGAGAGGATATCTCAGCTATAGAACACACACACACGCATACTATAATATACATTTTAAACAAAAGTGAAATCAAAATGATATGTAAGATTGCAACTTCATATATTTGTGTACATTTCAAAAATGTAAAGACTTATTAAGGTGCAATCAAAAAGAAACTTTTCTTGTTCACATGGGAATGCGTATGTGTGCACGTGTGTGTATCTCATTTCCTCCACTTCCTGTAAATTACATCGACTGTGCACTTTCACATTCCAGAGCATTTTTTAAAAATTGGGTGACATTTTTGGCAATGAACACGTACTTTGGTGATTTTTCATAATTGACGTCATTGATTTTGCAGACTCACGCTTGCAATCCTAATAAGCACAAAGTTGAACGGAATGTGATTCTGGCACTAATCCACAGGGCCAATCACATTTAAAAGCAGCTATAAATCCAGTCTTTAATACAGCCCTGAATGTGCCCTTTGTGCGCCTTTAATAAAGAGCCAGCAGCTTGTTTTACAATAGTTATAATTAGTGAAGCAGACTGAACGCCGTCCTTCTTTGCTCTTTAACTTTGCACACCTTCGCTCATCACGGCAACTCATCTGTGACTCTGTTTAGTCAAGAAGAAAAACGTATGGAAGAATCGGTTTGGTTCTGTGTTCATCTGAACGATGATGCATAGAGAAAGAGCAGATAGGAGGGAAAAATAAAATAAGAAACGCGTAAAAACTAGTCAAGCACTGAAAATGTATGATTCCTGATATGTATGTACAAATTTAATAACTTTTATATGTATATATCGAATATCTCCCAAAAAATAGATCAATCTTATTATAATTATTAAATAATTATTTGTGTGTGTGTGTGTGTGAATGTAAAAAATATATTATTTGGGGTAAATTCTTGGACAGTAAATCTGCACAAAAAGCATGCACACACACATTTACTGTCAGGTAATTGACCTTGGCTATATGAAGACAAAAGGCAATGGAATGTAGGGAAATTCCTCTCTCTCTCTCTCTCTCTCATACACACACTCTAAAACTTTCTCTCTAAAGCACAAAGCCAAATTTTCTTTCAATGAACCGTTGAAGCTAATGAAAAGACAATTATATTACAATTTTTCACTATTGATGTGGTACTGAAAATTGATGTGGTACTGTTAAATAATAATGAACTCACTCTCCTCTGTGGCTTAACTCCAAACCTCAGACAATTTTTGTATTTTTTTCTCCTGAACGGAATTTAATATATTTGTTTATTTATTTAATTTCTAAACTTGCTTAATCCTAGTTTTTGGGTCACAGGGAAACTAGTTCCCGGCAACTCTGAGCGTAAGGGCAGAAAAAAACCCTAGACAGGGAAGCAATCAATCATAGGGCACACATAAACAATCAGTGGCAATTTAGAGACACCAATTAACCTATAATGTATGTCTTTGGAATGTGGGAGTAAAAGAGATCACACAGAGAAAACTCATGTGAACACGGGGAGAACATGCAAACTCCACACAGAAATTTCCGAGGCCACCGTGCCACCTGGAAAGTAAATTTGGTTACAATGTATAATGGTATTATTGTATTGAACAATGTAACAACAGGCATATATAGACAACATTGTCAGTATTTGTAATATTACTGAGCATTACATTGAACGTTCTAATTGTCTTGTGTCATTGTTTGATTTCCTCCCTTATGATGCAGAACACATTTTCAACAGTTTACAGATCTGGACTGCAGGCAGGCTAGTCAAGCACTCACACTCAAACCATTTTCAAATTCATAACGTTGTAACTCATACAGAATGAGGCCTGTCATGTCCTGCTGCAACATACATATGCTCGACAGCACCATATGTCTCTCCGCAAACCAACATAACCCGCTGCATCAGTGGTTCACATATATGCAGATTACCCATGCCGTGGGCACTGATGAATCCCCAGACCAGCACAGATGTTTTTACACTTTGTCTGGATGTTTGCTTTCATATGTGGCACATACATCACACTGAAACATAGACTAAATTGTTACATAGACCATCGTATGACAATAATTTAATAATAACATGAATTGTAACTCACACAAAGTGATGACTAGCATTAGTGAACTCACTAATGCTTTTGTGTCTGAATCTTAAAAAAATATTTTTGAGAACTTATATGACGATCAGATGTCCAAAAACATTTGGTTATGTAAGTAAATGTGTGTAGAAATGGTTTGGAAAACTGTTTTTCCCAACTGAAAACAGCTGTTTATTAACAACTTTTCCCTTAGTATTCAGGAGAGAGAGAGAGCGAGTAAAATGGAGAGACATAGTAGGGAGAGGGGGTAATGGAGGGAATTGTGAATTGTGTCAGGGAGGAGGCCAAACAACGTCAAAGTCATTTCACAAAGTTTAGATTAGGAGAAGCAAATGAAGTGTGTGTGTGTGTGTGTGTGCAGTGCTTGGCAGAGCTGCTCTGCTTCTGTCATGGCCTCATATGGCTTTAATATCAAAAGTTCCTTTCTTATAAATGCCTTGAAATCCACCCTCTGTATGAACTCTGTATTAACTCTTTTTCCTTCACTATTCCTTTATCCATTCCACTAGTATCCCTCTCTCCACTCATCCACAATCCCTCTCTCCATTCCGCCAATATCACTCTACACTTTCCACCATTTCGCCTCTCCTCTAATATCACCATCAGATCTCTTCCACTATACCTTTTTCCTCTCATCTAATTTCACACTCAGAACTTTTTCCACTATACATTTAACCTCTCCTCTAATATCACCATTGGTACTCTTCCACCATACCTTTAACCTCTCCACTAATATCACCCTGAGCACTACTCCACTATACCTTTAACTGCTTCTTTAAAATCACCCTCAGAACTCTTTCACTATCCCTTTTTTCTAATATCACCATCAACACTCACTATATATTTTTCCTTAACTCTAAAATCACCCTCAGATCTCTTCCACTATCCCTTTTTTCCTCTCATTGAACATCACCCTCAGCACTATTCCATTATCCCTTCTCCTTTCCTCTTATATCACCCTCGGAACCCCTTCACTATCTCCCTATCCATTCCTCTGCACCCACTCTGCTCTTGCACTATCCTTTTCTCAATGCCCATATGCTACTCCCTTA
The DNA here is from genome assembly GCA_025769995.1 of Xyliphius kryptos. Taxonomy (NCBI): domain Eukaryota; kingdom Metazoa; phylum Chordata; class Actinopteri; order Siluriformes; family Aspredinidae; genus Xyliphius; species Xyliphius kryptos. Next base: position 9,404,533 of record JAOUQT010000039.1, read on the forward strand.
TATTCTTCACTACCCCTCTTTCACACCTCCATTATCCCCTCAGTCCTCCACTATCCATTCCTTTTGACCACAATTATCTCATCTCCACACCTCCATTGTCCCCTCCCCAATCCTCCACTACCCTTCCATTTACCATTTACCAAGCTCATGTCAATAGCATTCTTAGTCAATTATGGGAATAAAAATAGCTAAAAACAAAGGATATACCTATGAGTATTTAGCATATCAGAGCCTTGCTGACTAACACACATATTATTTGGGACTTGCAATGATTTCTTTCCCTCTCTTTCTGTCAGTTTTTTTCTCCCACATGCTGGCCACCTGTCAGTCGTCAAGGGACAAGTTCAAACAGACGCTGATGCACCTGTCTGCCTCTCTTCTCCTCTCTATTCTTCCATCTTCTCTTTCCCTATCTCTCTGTATCTTTTAAAGACACACACCTGTCATTCTTGCCTCTCATCATATCACATGGTCTCTCTGTCTCTTTCAGACTTACACCCATCCCCTCTCACCAATCCCCCGAGGTCACAAACTAACTTTGACCTCTGACTTAGTCACCTAAGAGGTTGGGTCAAGTTTAACTGCGGTCACGCGCCACAGTGAGGTCAGCCAGCCATGTCCTCACCTCTGAATCAATTGCTGAACAATTGCTAAGCCGTGCAAAAAAGTGACCTGAACAAAAAAGGTATTTAGAGGTCAGCTTTCTCCACTCAAGACAACATTAGTGAAGATAACTTTATGCAAAGTGATCAGCAGTTTAAAATACCAATAACTAATTCAGACAGTTGGCAATAATACTTACAGTAATATTAAAATCCTTAAGAGATTAATAAACTGCAGGTTTCAAACTACTGTTAAGGAAAATTGTAAAATCAATTTTATTCTCATTTTTTACATACTTTACCTAGAGGGATAATAAAAGACAATCTTACATTACATACTTTAAAAGTTATCACACAAAATTGACAAAGGTATTTGGACACCTGACCATTTAATCCATGTGGGTATTTCCCAAATGGTTGCAAGAACAACTCTGTATGGCATTAACTCAACCCCACTTAGGAATTAGAATGAACCACCCCCCAATGTTCTATTGGGTAGATCCTCAGCCACACTCCAGAATCTAGCAAAACTCCCTCCCAGAAGATTAGCGCTTGTTATAATCGTAAAGAGGATGAACTAAGATATTTAAAAAGAATGAGTCTGATGGTCAGGTGTCCACATACGTTTCTGTCTATGAGGATTGCATGTTTTAAAACATGGTATACGTACGTACCATATGTAACATATTGAAAAAAATTACAAATTTCTACTAATAAAACCATTAGATTATCAACCATTAGAGAATTTCTAATTTGTTTAGTTGATTTCTATTATCAGTGTCCACACACACACACACACACTAGAAAACCACATTGATTTGAGTGGGTCTTTGTTAAAACAACCTCGACCCGTATGGCTTCAGCTTAATCCAAACTAATCTTAACACTTGTTCTTCCTGGAAAATAAACTTTAAGATACACATGTGCGAAGTAGAAAAGCGCTCAGCTTAAACTAAGATTTGGAATTTAACTGTACTTTTGCATACTTCTAATATTGTAAGCAAACACACATATTCAACAGCGAGTCCTGTTTTAATTACAAGCTGTCCGATAACAAAAAAAACTTGGCTTCGTTCTCCCTTTGCCACTATGTGAAAGTGAAAATAGAAGAAAAGCCTTATCTGAGATTTAAATCACTGCTAACAAAAACAAACAAGTCCTTCTCAGTGGGGGAGAAATGTTAGGAGAGCAGAGCGCTGCTATGCACGGCTGGTGTATGAAGAGTTTCAAAAGCAGCATTTAGAAGGTGCACAGAGGGCAATAAGCCTTTGAAAGAGGCTGACGGCGAAGGATTTGTTTTCGACCTGTGCGAGTGAGTACTTGGGAGTTCACCAGGTTTAATGAGCTGAGAAGGAAGGTGATAAAACTAGTTTTTCAACATTGCACTGCACTGTAAATCGTAGATGGAAAAATAACATGTCCTTATACCCTCACATAGCAGACACACAGAGAGAGAGTTAAAAAGGATAAAGAGCCTAGAATGTTCCAACTCCAAACGGCACCACTGACCCCCTCAGGACCAACTGTGTTTTTAAGATTTAGACCACCTAACATGCTGTTGAGCTAAGAGAGGCATAGTGGGAAAAAAAATCTACCATCAGATTTGCTCTAATGTACTTATATCCTGAATGTCAGTATGTCAGTTTTAAATCAAATAGATTTAGAGAACGTTTTTAACATTTCTTTTAAAATCTCGTCACAGAGATCTAAAAACTATAACTTGATATAGAAAAGAAAAAAATGAATTCAGAGTTTAAACTTATATACATATATATACATAGATATATAATACACGCTACTTAATAACTTCAATCTGGGAACAATTGTAATATTTGTTTTATAAAAATATATATATTTTTTTACAAATAGCAAAAATCAGTGTCTTCTGGCTGGGAAGACATGCAAAGGAACACAGCATTTTTTTTTATCTTGGAACAGACTGCTCTAACGTACATCATGAATCAGCTCACTGCTTAATCTAGCTTTTGGATGACCTCTATCTGGTACTAACAAGGAGAAACATGCATATATATTTTGATTGCAAGGCACAGTGTATACGCAAGTGGTATTAAAGATGTGCACACAGTCACACACACACAGAATAACTTTTAACTCCCACATGATTCCTCAACCAAGAAAGAGACAGTTACCACAGAACACATTAGAGGTTGTGTGGATTTCGTGGCCCAATGAGTAAGAACCGTTCTATACACTAATAGCCAGGTGATTTTATTTTTACAATAATAATAATATGTTGCACTTATACTATGTTAAAAAAACACTATGAGAAAGGGGGGGGGGCTCCGTGAGAGAAAATTTGGGTTTTAACCTGAGTTTTGCAGGAAGAGAATAAAGAACAGAAGCAAACAGCTTGAGGTATTCCACAGTGTTGGGACCATTACACTTAATTATCTACTGCAGACAGTGACTAGTTTGTATTTCAGGACCGCTAGGATACCAGAGTCAGAGGAATTGAGTGTTCAGCTTGTAGTATATGAATGCAAATGTTGAGATAAATAGACAGAAGCCAGACCATTAAGGAATGTGTATGTGTATATGCAGGGGGATAGGTAACGAGTGAAGCTGATAGGTGGGATAGGAGGATAGGTGTGATATGAACAGACTGACTGGTGTATATTACAATATTAGCCTTTATATTTTACAATACCACACAATACTATACAATACAATACTAGAAGAAAATATTGAATACCTCAAAGTTGCACATTAAACAGTTTAACAGTGAACTTAGGGCTGGGCTCAACTGACAAAAGTATTTGAATAATGTGTGGATTCTCAAAAGGTGTTTAGCCTTAGGTAGACCATCAATCTTTAAAACAGATAATATTAAAATTCTGAAGCATATAGACATTGGGGTCATTAGTATGAACATCAACAAATATATAGATCAACACATGCCCCCTTTGTTTATAGACCAATGTTAGAGTTATTCTGTGTACTGTATGTTTTTTTTTATTCTTACAGAACTGTTGCTTTATTCTTATCTAAGTCAGGAAACACCAGATTTTATGTAGGAATATACACTTTATAAGACACTGGGTCCCATGCATACACATTCAAACAATCCTTTGTAGCTAAATTAAATTCAGAGAACATGATTAATCTAGTTCTGTGCTTATAGGAAACAGATAATGCTTAAAATAATCAATAATCAATATTTCTCTAAAAATCTAACTAGTCAAAATGAACATTATGTAACTTTAAAACTCTGCACACACCTTGGTCTCTCTCATGCCATGGTCGGCTAACTGGTGAGCTTGGGGAAGAATAGAAGTCTGGACCTGTGGGACTCGTCTCCATGCTGTCCTCTGGAACAGTCTTGGGTCTCTTACTGCACACACAGTTGATCAGTCAACTTTGTATGATTTACAGGGGATGTATGCGAATATAAAATATTTCAAATAGGCATGTGGCAATGACTTCTAGTGTGCGTGGGTCTGTGTGCTCACCTGCCAGGTGGAGAGGATAGTGAGCGATGTAAGCTCACTGAATTCAGGTCATGGTAATATGGCTGGCTTGGCATGTCTGCCATAGTGAAGTTCACCCCTGTCCCCTGTGTGATAGGAGCTAGTGACAGACAGAGAGAGTAATAGAGATTAAGTTGAGGATTTTATGAAAAAATAAAAGACATTTTTATTAATCCAAATAAATATCATCATAACCAAACACACACACTTTTGATACAGTTCTCAATTATTCACAGTTGCTCTAACTTTGCATGTGGACAAACCCAAACTTAACCAAGGTTGTAATTTGATCTCTGAAAACGGCCAGCTTTAGGGCTAAAGCGCTGCATGCTGTATATCACACATATAAACTTTATAGAAAAACCTAAAGCTATTCAGTGGTTTAATTCCTTTGCAGTGGTTAATTTACTGGGTTAATCAATACTAGGGGTGTTGAATCATTTTATTAAAAGCGTGCTGTATGAATCTAGGCTTTAAATTATCGTCATTTCAATTCAGGCCAATAAACAATGTCTAATGTCAACGGTTACTCGTGTTATACACACTGATAATTTTCTATTGGCTATATTAATGGAATATATACGAAGAAATGTCAACAAGCACATAAAAATAGTTATTATTCATACTTTTTAAGTGTTTAAAGATCAATTTCACAAGCCTTGTCAAATACAAGCTAACATACAGTTTAACTCTAGTACTGGAGCATGGCTCACAATAGCAATGAATTTGTTATGTTAGGACACAAAACATTTTTTATTGATAAGGCAATAACTTAATGATTGATTACACCGCCTTATATGATTTTGTACATATCATCTGTTAAATATAAATTATCATCACACACCAGTTTCTTGTCTTATATAGCATGCGATCTTAATGAAGATGAAAGGTTTTCCAGTATGGAGAGAAAACTGAAAAAAATAATAATTAAAACCACAGGAAATAACACATGAAAATGCTGTTAAAAAAACGAATGCCAACTTCTTGTTTGATTATCTTTGGTTTTTAAATTTTAAATTAATTATAAGATAAATTCTATTAAAATTCCACCAGAACATGGAAGTTAGCAGTGACCCATCCAATATGGCTGACACAAGCACTACATGGACTGCAATCTTAGCTTCCTAATCATTGTGTTATTCAATCCTGTGTTCAACTAGTTATGTGTGCTTTCTGCATCTACGTTTTTCAAATTAAAGTCGGTGTTTTCAAATTAGAATTTTGGAGCAATTTAGAGAAGCATTCTTTATGCGTTTGTTTCTCTGCCCTGAACCCAATAAGCTCTTGCGAAAGGTAATTACGTATATCCTTGCCTTGTAGCCTTGCCTTGTGTTTTCCTAGTATTTCTACTTAGTTCACGATTATGCTGTTATTGTATTTGGAATATTTGAACTGTTTCATGGACATATGTTGATGTTGTACTTATTTTTGAGTTTCTGACTAAGATTGTCATGATGTAATGTTTGACATATTGTATTTACTCCATCATCATATACGACTAAAATATAGTCCAATAGTTTTTTTCACTGATTCATGCATGTACCACAAATATATAATATCTACTTAATTTAAATATATATATTAATATAAAGTATATCCATGGTAAGAAGAGTCCTTGGGTACAATTAAAGGCACATTATATTAAATGTATTATTATTATTATTATTTAAATCTGATACAGAATTTGATGCCATGACAATTGTTCATTTGGTTTTCCGTAAGCCTGCTAGTCAAAACGCCACACAATAAAACAGTAGCAAAAATATAACCAGCTTGATTTAGTTCTTTAGCCTTAGACTTCATTTATAATTGAGTTTTTTTCTTTCTTTCTACATGGAACTGTGAAATCATCATATGTGATGATGTGATTATCATCTGTGATCATAATCACCCATATAACACAGATGCAGTTGATAGATATTAGTAAAAAAAACTTTAAAGCTCCAGTTGCATTATAGGACTAACATTACTAACAATAATCAGGGTTATGATTCTTGCTCTTTATTACATATCTAATGCAGGACTTTTAGCAGCAACAAGCCCCCTCCTCCTTTACCGGAGTGTATTTGGCTTGGGTGTGAGTTCTGCTCCTATTTTAGTGCTGAAAGCCTTGATGATTGGAGCCCTAGATTTCTGAAGCACCATGAAAAGACCAGCAGTTCAAAGAGGCCAAGCTGGTGGAGTGGCAGTCCCACAAGGTGAGCGAGTGTGTGTTTGTGTGTGTTTGTGCGTATGTGTGAGAGAGAGAAGCAGCATGTGTTTGACACTGGGCATTTTGTTACATGTAGAAGGTGTATCGTGTATCAGTTACAGTGTCATCAAGTGCATTTGGGTGCATGTGTGTGTGCGTGTGTATTTGGAAAGGGCGGCCTCACAACCCCTCGGCAATGCACACAGATCCTGCCTGAGAGAGGCATTGTCCTCAACCGACACAGAAAGAAGGATTCCTGTTGGAACATCTGTCATCGTCTTTGATAAGAGCAGGCATGTCGACGCACACACTCCTGTACTTTCACACACACGCACACACACGCACGTTGACATATACACACATGCTCTCTCTCACACACATGCACACACAAAAACACTCTCTCACACTGCTCCCAGAACCTGCCAGACTGGATTCTCCACACGTGTTCTGAGTAAGATCCTCCCTCAATAAGTCAGAAAGGCTGAATTTGAGTAAGGCATGGTGACATGATAAACAGTGTATGTGTGTGTGTGTGTAAGAAAGAGAGATTGATAGAGAGAGAGAAAGAGAGAGAGAGAGAATGTATTAGTGCTTGACTTACTTCTGGATACTCTGATCAGCTCTGAAACGGTGAAAACTCCTGATTTGACAAAACTGTCTTCCAGGTAACCTATTGGAAGAAGAACACACATCCTTTAGCTGTTTTATATTTGAACATCACACTGGATCACATTATTTGTATTAAATTAGAAACTAAATAATGTCCAGCTGATTTATCCTAAAATTACCATATTGCCTAAAATTCATGTAAATTCAGTCAAAATAATATAACACTGTATAATTATCACTATACACAATATTCAGGGTTGAAGTCCGAGCGAAAGAATGATGCCAGCTGTAACTACAGATTAAGCAAGACTTATTTCCACAGAAGATCCAGAAATATGGATGCATTTATTATCACGTGCTTCAGTTTTAAAAGACATGATTTTGCTACGCTTATTCTGGATGTCCATGATTTGCTGGAGACCTAAAATGCCATTAGCCCTGTATTAGATTAAAAATTCCAGGATTAAACTGGAGTGCAAACAGGGATAAATATATACTTTTATAAACTATGACAAAGACACCTACATTCGCTTATAAGTATAAATGTCCTTCTTTAATTCTGTACAGTGACCTTTTAAACTAGCAGTCAATACAACATAGATGGTGAATTACAAGAATTGTTAAATTCAGCAATTCAATGCTTAATTCAATTTTATTGAGCTTCACATATATTATATATACGATATAATCATGAAGCTTGTATAAGTCACTTTTTATCACTTATTATCCATAATGAGCAAACCGGATAGTTACAGTGGCAAGGAAATACCCCTTTAAATTACAAGAGGAAGCCTTGGGATGAACAAGACTCAGAAGTTAATCACATCTTCATTTGGGTGATTACAAATTAAACAGTCCATAAAAAGCGTCTGTGTGTGCGGTGGTGAGAGTGACAGCAAAAAAATTATCAGTTGAGCCATTTCAAAGTCGGTATGTGAACTGTTGTACTTAATGATGTGCATTTTCATTTCAGTCAGCTAAAACACTCTTCTGGACATCAGGAAACTCTCTTCTGTTTAAGAATTCAGTTTTATGTTACTCACTTTTATGTTACTCCGTTTCAAATGACAACTTATTAGTGTGTCAAAGCCTTAACAGTGTGTTCAGTTACATTCTGATACACCTGATATAGATAGTGGCTTTCAGGATAAAGCAGTATAAAGTCCAGTTCCACTGTCAACTACTGAATTATGTGGAAAAATACACACACTGGCTTCATGCATCTCAAAGGAAGAACTTATTAAGCTCATACTCGTGCTGTTTGGTGGTTGTCTTGTTATAAGGTTATACAGTTCATGTACTGTTTAAAGTTATTGGTACTCTAAATACAGCCCAGTTAGTGCAATCTATCCCACAAAAGAACAGTGCAAGTCTGGCGGGAAACGAAGACCAACTTGCACCACCAGCAGAAGCAGCTCTGAGTCATGACCGCATTGCTATTCTACAATAAGCAGGGAAGATGAAAAACCTGCTCTTGGGGTAAACAGCCAATTATGCATCACTTTGTGCATTACACGGCAAGCATCAACTGAGCCCAAAAACAATACAAGGGAAAAAATAGGAGTAAGATAAAAGCTGTGTGGTGTGTGGTTTTGTGACATGTTTCCCTTCCATGCCTACACCTCGAAGACAGAATACACCCAGAAATGCAATCTGTCATGCATTCTGTCGTTTAAGAAATATATTTTTCTCTTCAATTATTTATGTAACATTTGAGGGTGACACCAGTTTATTTAGAAAAGAGTGCCCGATTCCAAGCCAAGTAAATGTCTCGAAGCAATTTACTATGAAACGAAACAGTGCATATTCATGTTTTTTTTGCTGAAAGAATTAAAGAAGGCTGCCAGCTGTGAAAATGCCATCATTACAGCTGCATCGGTGTGGATCTTGCTAAGTCAGTGACGACGTCAGAGATCCCAAAGATTCCCACACCGGATCATAAATTGGAAACTAACGTGCACTGTTGACTGATATATGTGGGATGTTACATGAAGTTCCAGCCCCATTCACTTCCTCCAGGATGCTTCTAACGCAGAACAATTGGAGCTTCTCATGTGAAGCCCTGCAAATCTCATCAGTGGTTCCTCCCGGCTGAGATCTGAAAGGCTCCTGTACCCGGCAGCTGGGAGATCGCATGGAACTTGTTAGCACTGTGCCTTTGTTGCTTAATGCAAGACACCTCAGGTGAATGGAGTATATCTTTAATAATAAATATCAGTCTGATTCAAACATTTTTCTATTGTCCTGAAACGGTTTTACATATTTAATCGGGCATATGGTGGCTCTTAATAGTCTATATTCAATGGAAGAATAGAAAAAAACACAGATACGAATGCTCTAGTAAGTACGATTACAAAGGAAATGGCGACGTTTCAGAAATAAACCCACCTATGTATCAAGAAATTGGTTATTTTCAGGGATTGCTTTTTTTAGGGATATGACATGAGGCGACTGTACCAAGTGCGTGCAAGTAGTTTTCGGATGAAAGGTCCTTTCAAAATAAGCATTTAAATAAACTGCTGAGTTTGATATTTCCTCTAGTTCAAATGTGTGCCTTATAGATGCAAATGATGCATGTTTACTCGTGCTGTCTTAAAGGTGGCTACAAATAATGTGGGTGTATGTATATAGGATTGTGTGTTTGTGTGTGTTACCTGGAGGGTTCTTGCCAGGCTCATTGTTACTGGGACTTCCTGACTGCTGTGAGTCTGTAAACAAATATAAAGCACATGGATTAGTATACACAAAACACAGACTGAGTGACTCAAAGGCCAGTGGCAGCGCAGATTACATTACCCTCATTTATCACCCACTTTCATTCCCTTCAGCTTTATTTGTTAAGCTCTTACCACATTCTAGAGCTTTTTATTTGTTTCGCTGGCAAGGGGGACATTTAGGGAAACCCTTGATTATCGCCAGGACAGAAGCAGTGATGTTAGGTAATAAATAGCATTGTTTGTCTTCCATGAAATCAGAATTAAAAAAGGTGATCACTTTAACAGTTTAATTATTAATAAGAATATTATTACTTAATAAAGTAATAAATTCACATGCAAATCTTAATCTGTTTTTATACATCATGGCAGTTATTGTATGATTCCCACCCAACCCCCATCTCATCCTCGCTGGGAAAGCCTGCAGGAGCTCAGTCCTGACAGGCCAGGCCAGATGTGAGCAGAAACATGTTTTTTTTTTTTCTCAGAATGAAGGGACAAGGAAAAAGTATGTAACTCGATAGAGGAAACACACTATATATGATCTTTGTTACAAAAAAATAAACCAGAATAATTTTTTTTCATAGCCACATGAGGTCAAAAAATCACCTTTGGAGGTCTTGTGCTTGACCATGCATCGTATAATGCAGACGGGGTACGGAGGAAGATAAATGAGTCATGAAAGGGGTGGAGAGGGGAATGAACAGGAATTCAGCATGCTGTTAGGGTGTGCTTTTAATATACAGTATCCCGACTGATAAAACTACCTTACAAGACCTTCCTTAAGCAAGTGCCTGGATTTCTACTCACAATGACTTTCTTGGCACTGGATTGTAAACATCTAATCAAAAACAACTATTGTGGATATGTTTCATTCAATTAAGACATCAGCTAAACCAAAACAGGTTTATAGTGTGTGTCAGCCGAGCTCGTGAATGACATACACATTTTACACACACTAATTTATACAACACAGAGCGTCACACATGTCTAAAGGACCCTCCAAGAAAGAACAAAAAAATATGATCTCTAACATGCCGAGTAAGAAAGTCAGTAAACTCAGATAGCCTTAAAGGTAACAACAGTCCCACTCCCTCGTCAATACATTTTTGTCACATTAGGAGATTATAAAAAGAGGCTGGAATCATGAAGATGAGATCTAGTGCTAGAAATGCTTTGTTTGCACAGCTGATGGAGGGCCTTTCTTTGTGTACTAACTTTAACCACTCACATACACGCACAGCAAAAAGTGACCATTTAACAGAGGAATGTTGTTGGCTTTGAATCAACAATGACAAATTCAAGATTGGAGCATTATATGTTGGAAAAATCATATATGAGACACATATATATATGAGACAAGGGAGAACTACAATGTGATGCTATAAATATAGCAATGTGCAGACATAGAATGCAAGCTGCTCAATGTTTGAACTTTTATCATATCACAAAGTTGTGCATTTCCTGTAAAAAATATTCTTATGCCATGTTCTGTGGCATTAAAAAGTTTAATACGCGACTGGACTATAAGGTCTCTGATTGGTAACACTGGTGCAAGCTGGCTGTGGGACAGTGCCAGTTCCTATGCCAACTTCCCAGCCCCCTTTCCCTGCCCATCAGCGTTCACATATGCCCTATACCCCATCCATCAGTCTGGAGACAGACGCCTCCTACTGTGTCCGAAAAAAGAGAAAAATGGAGACGGCGAGAAAGAGGGGAAGGAAAGCAGAATGGCTTGAATGTATAGGTGCATTCTAGCATGGCGTTGTTTACTGTGATTAAAGCTAAAACAATGGAGCATCTGGCTTTGGCATTTAGGCATCAAAAGGTCCAGACGCATTTTTCATTACAGTCGCAATACACCCCACAGCTGTCATCACTATTGTATGTGTAAAGCAAGTAAACAACATATATATATATATATATATACATAAATATATATAGTATAAATATATATAGTATATGCCTGTGTAATAAAAACCTGGCATTTTGATGTCTACTTTCCCAGAAGTAATTATAGGGTCAAGTTTGTGCCATGAGTCCAGAGGCGTGTGTTTTTACACGTACGTATTCCTTTGCAACGTAGCATGTGGAACAAAACAGCCATATAGGACCATTTAAAAATAAATGTCCAGAAGCCACACATTTAAATGGTTCAACCAGGGTAGTACAGAGTATGTATGTGTGTGTATATGATATTTTTATTGTATTATTACTTTATTCTTACTCTTCTTACTCTTCTTAGTCTTCTTCTAATTATTATTATTACTATTATTATCATTATATACTTAATATCGCAATTAATTTCACAAAATTAGATTAATTAGCTTAAAGAAGCATCCCCAGCATAGAATATTGTAATATTTAGTCATATAATGAACAATTTACACTTAAAGTTAGTGTTTCTTTCGTTTCCTTGGTTTTTCATATAATATAATAAATCCAAAATTGTATCATATTTATAACAATATATACTGTATATATATATATATTGCTATGATTATAATAATTAATAAACTTTTACCTAATCAATTTGATTCAATCAAAATGAATTATCATTGAGATCCGCATAGTTGCATGGTAAGGGTTGACTCTCCTGTTACTCTCAACTACAGAAACTGAATAAACTGAAATCACAGGGCTTGTAAGTGTATAATAGTAGATGTTGAGGCTCACAAACACACATAAGCATGCACACCCAAGACAAATCTCTTTCCTCTTCCTTTTTGATTCCTCACTTTCTGATGCACAACCTAGCTCAGCATGCCTTTCATACAAGTCATCTAATTATATAATGATCATTCCTTTCCAATTCCTTTGCAGTAATAAAAAAGAAAAACTTCTTTCACTAGCACTTTCTCTGGAATACACCTCCCACTCTACCTCAACTAAACATAAACACACACTCAAACTCCTATACTTGGCACAATCCCTGTGCAACCCATCCGGCCTCCGGTCTCTGCTTTGTGTTTTGTTTAGAGCTATCACATACTTTAGCAACTTTTCTTTTGCTGCCTGAAGACTGGGCTGTATCACACACACACACACACGTGCGCGCACATGCACGCTTATACACACGCATTGAACGACAAGGAACATGCATACTGTCGACATTTCAGAAGGAAGCGTCTGGCAGCCATTTTAGAAAGTGAGCATGGCTGCACATGTACTGCTCCACTTGCCAAGGAAACCAGGCTTTAGCCAAGAATTCCCTCTCTCTCTCCTCATTCCTTTCTCTCTCTCTCTCTCTTTCTCTTTTTGTCTCGTGGTCCATCCAAGGAGAAATAGAGAGAAAGCGAGAGACAGAAATATCTCCTAATTGTAGGCTGTCCTGGTTGAAATGTTATGAGCAGTGCAGCTGCACTAGTGTAAATAATGCCTGTGGCTACATGTGTGCGCATGTCCACTTTTCTGTATATTTTGGCATATGTGTGTGACTGTGGGTGTACATGTCTATACAGTCATCAATGTTTTGGGGCTAACCAAACCGAGCGCTTATTACCTCACATGGATGTGACATCAACACACACACATACAGTAACAAATCAACCGAGGCAGATCTTGGCCGAACGACTGTTTAACTTTCTGTTTCTAACCATCTCTCTTTTGTCTCGCTCAATCAGCCTGTATTTACATTCCCATCAGTGTCTAAATATTTCACAATCAGTCTTTCACTCTGCAATTACTGCTCCGTATCAGCTCTTCAGTACAGCTCTCACAACACCCTTATCACATCACTTTCTTCACCGGAACTATCTCCCTCTCTCTCTCTCTCTCTCTCTCTCTTTTCCTTGCATTTTCATTTCATTTTGATTTTTCTTAGACCCAGCTCTTGTTGTTATACACCAGGCACTTTATCAGAACAAGGCGTATCCTAAACAAAGATAGGCCAAGGGAGGCATACTGGCACTTGCAGAAAGTGAGAGCGGAAGCCTGTCATGGCTTTCTGGGTGCCAAAGCTGCTTCGACTGCTACAGGGTGAATACTGGCCACAGAAAAGCAAGTGGGCATCTGTTCTGAACGCTGATACAAAGACAGACTGGAGGCCATCTTGCTAATTCACATCTATTAGATAAATGAAAAATGGTGGAAGATTTCGAGTTTATAGTTTTATAGTGTATCTTTGTAATGTCTTTGGTCTCCATGGGGTTGTAAGAATTTCTACTGTCTCTGCATATTTATTTTTATCATGTTTTGCTTTTTTGCTAAAGCATTTTTCAGTCTATTGATATTAGCATATATATGCATTGTATTATATTTATAGTTGTGGATATAGTACATTTTGGCTTTAACAATAACATGTTACTTACATATTTATAACACATGTATATTTCAGGAAGCTCAGGAAAATCTGTTGACGATGTCTAACACAGAGTACAACATATCAGAGCGTAATTGATTATTTCCAAACATTGATGTGTTTAACAGATGTCACATAACACATAACTTCTTGCCTGTTTTGTTTGCTCACTTATAGCACTTGCACATATACTCATATATTTGATTAAAGCTGTTCGCATCAACCGCATCAATAACCATTTAGTTGTCAAGTTTCAAATTAATCAACTGTTTTACGAGTCATTTTAAAGAGACACAAAAGGAAAAGTCTGGGTTCATATTTCTGAATTTTTTTTGTGCTTCTATGACATTAACCTGAAAATTTTTGAGCTTTGGACAAAATCAGCCATTAGAAGACAACATCTTGGAAAGAAAAAACAACAACTAGCTGATTATTAGTAGAAAACTGATAAATAAAGCAATGATAAAAAAAAGTTAGATGCAGCCCTAAAACTTCCAAAATTGGAAGAAATTTTCAGATATACAGTTAAATATTTCTGGCTCATCCATCACTGAACTGGCATCAAATCATGCCGATAAAATGTTTAATGATGCATAAGGTATGAATAAAGACAATGGGCTATTTATGGGCATACCTACATTACACAATCTGAATTGTGTGCTGGCTCGTTTCAAAAGGGCTCGTTCAAACCGTGCTCAATGTGAGTGAGCCCTAAGATATACATG
>JAOUQT010000039.1:9428175-9457900 GCA_025769995.1 Xyliphius kryptos
ATTTGACAGAAAATCATCACAACATATGACTGAATGTAAACAAGTGTGCAGCAAAAAATGAGCACAAAGCAACTGCTTAGCAACATATCCAAGCAAAAGATGACAATATAATGTAAAATCATAATATTTGTTATTCTAGTTTACGTTTTTTTTTTCTTTAATTTTTTTTTCATTCATTATTTTTTGTTAAATAATTGTTGAATGCAAAATGTTTAAATAAAGGAATTTATGCTTAAGGTTTTTGACTTTGTGTAGTATAGAATGTTTTTAAATTAGTTCTGAAAAATTACACAAAAAATGCACACGTTTGGGCTACTGCCACAATCATGATGCAGCAGAATGCTGTTTTTTAAATAACTATGTGTTTTTGAGCATGAAGCAAGTTTGTGAGAGGAAGGGGGGAAAAGGCAGCAGCACTGATGTTCTTTTTATATACTTGATTATGTATCTTGAGAATTATTGTAGGCTTTACCGCACAGTGTGGCTGCTGCCGGCCTCCCATGCCGAGGGGCTGGGAATGCAAGAGCTCTTTGTGTGCACTTCAATTTTCTGGCAGCCAGTCAGAACTTTGGAATGATGAAGAACAATGGCCAGCTGTCATACAGACAAACTAAGAAGAGAGGTGTTAATGTGGCAGCACCTCAAAAAGCGCCGTTTTTTAACGTCTTTCTAAAGATGCACTGAAAATTAGACAAGAATGCAAGCTTTACAGCTAAAGTTTTTCAGACTATTAGACTTTTTCATTTGTACTTTTCACAACAATAAGCGTTCGACAAAACGCTACTTTCCAGCTTCCTGCAAGGTTTTTGTTAGTCTCTTAGTGTTAGGATATTACTGGTTCATTAGGCCAAACCAGAAAGTTGCTCCAATTGTTTAGCTTTTCACAACACTACTGAATAAATCTCCTCCTCTATTTTATCAAATCTTCTGTTCTTTGGAAGGAACTGTCAAGTCAACCTAACAGCAGGGTTCCCTGCATGACCAATTCTGCTGGCTGGCTCTACGTTTCTTACCTTGTAAAAGAATGTAGTGTAAAACAAAAATTTTAATTTGCTGATGTTTGAGCATCACTCACTGTTTCATGCTATATTGGCAGCATATTATATAAATAAAATGTTTGATCTATTTTACTATTGGCAAGTCTGGAAACAATAATACTGGTAAACGATTTTCCAAACCCAAATTTTGCTTTTATTTATAATGTTAACCTTTGAGCTTTATTTTAGGTACCATTTTAAGGTACTTATCACGATCACTATGATTCACGAATAAAGACTCTCTCCCTTTTGAACGCAATGAACTATTAATTAGAGGTAATTAATGAACCTGTCATAGGTTCTGTCAATGGATTGTGTCCAGCCTTTATATGCTGGGGCATGACCTGTAGCGGGTAGAGTCATTACAGCACTGACGGAAAAGAGGCATGACGGCAGTATTTAAATGTCATTTTAATGCAGTCTGTTAATAATGCCTATGATTGTCTTTAGTCCTCATTGTGTCTCGTCAAGTCACATAATCATGCCAAAACCTGGGAGACAACGAGGCACCTGCCATGATTGGATTAAACTTAGTAGTTCTTAAGTTTGGCAAGTGTTCACATATACATAAGCCCCAAATGATCGCATTTTTTCATCCTTATCTTCTAAATATGTTGTCACAACCCAAACCAGGCACAACAAGCAACAAAGAGTAAGAGTACAGTCCCAAATGCTTGGCAAAGGTGCTACAACACTTCCCTTTCGCTCTGTCCAAGCCACTTGAGTTTGGCACACTTTACTTGGAATGCACAGGTCTCCATCTGTAAACATTTACAATGGCAACGTTTAGAAGCCACATTTCCACTACAGTCAGTGCAGTAATTTTCAGCACTCAGCCTGAAGAAAACCTGAAAAAAAATATACTAAGGATGTTTTTTGAGCTATTCATTACAAAAGTACAAAGGTATGTCTTCTTTATCAGCTAAAGGAATTAAACAGATCATATGTCACCATATGGAATTCCTTTTACACATAATGCATTTCCTTCATGGAGTCTGTGAATAGCTTTACAGCGCATCTACTGGGAGTACTCTTTGGGACAGGGGAAAAACTTCAGTGTATGTGTATGTGTGAGCACGCATGGGGTGGGGGGCCTCTGTCAGGGGTAGCCTCAGCACACAGAGCAGAAATATGCCATATGCACTCAGTGAACTCGAGCCTACATGAGCTTCTCTCAAGGTTATTAGAAAAACCAGCATACCCCATACAGTATTCAAAAAAGATGAATAGCAGAACTTGGGTTATGTAGTACATCAGTCATGCGTGAGGCCCACAAGTGCTTCTACAGAGCTCTTTTTCTGATCAAGGAAAAGCAGGTCATGTATCTGATCCCTCCTGTTGCAACAATGACACAGCCTCTGAGGCAAAGTGTATGCCTTTGCCTCAGATAACAGGGCCACCCCTGACACCAAATTTCCTTCCCTCAAAGGGGCCAAGAGCCAGGGCAGTGCATCCGCTGCTCCACCCCCGGGTCTTCGACCAAACAAAAGTAGGAAGCAGCAGCCCTGGCCACTTGCATTGTGAAAGGCCTCCTTAAATCACGTCCCATTTTATCTGCCGCTCTTTTTAAGTAGCTGAGCAGAGGAAACAATAAACACAACAACAGCACGTAAATATGTGAATGCGTTAAGTAATCTTGTTGAATCGATGCATTTGAAGTGGATTAAAGTATAATGCAAACCGGTACATGGCAACACAAAAGTTCATCAACAATGTAAATATATATTATTAAATCGGAAGTCCATAATAACAGCAGCAGAAACAAGTATTAGATTGCTGCCTTATCACAGCTATTAAAAGCTAAATAAAATAAAAAGCTTTTATAGGACAAAGTAAAATAGCCCAGTATGAGACAGCCTCAAACAAAGAAAATGAAAAAGTTCAATGTCACTTGTAGATATTGACTCAAAATTGTCAGTGTAACTTCACAGCCTCCACCCAGGAGAAAGGAGCAAACAAATGAGAAGTTAAAAATGCCAAAGGCCAGGATTAACTATAGTAAAGCCTGGCCCTTTTATTGGCTGCTCATCAATTAAACAGTTTTTATTACAGAAAGGTCTTAAGGTTTTTCATTGAAAAAGGGGTTTTGAAAAGCAAAAGTAATGATCATACTGAAAAATATACATGCTTAGTGCCATGCAATGATAAAAGACAGCACTACAAAATTTACTTTAGTAGTCTAATAAGTCTAATAAGAAACCAGCCAAACTTGATTAAAGATTTCAAAAAGTAAACAATTTTCCGTCACCTTACTTAACCTTGGCAGCTGCAGTTGTGTTACGACTCATGCCTTAACCCTTAAAACAAAAGATACAAAGTTCCCAGAACAGTTGATCACAGAGAGTCATAAAACAGTTATAAAATGATTCTGGAATAAAAAGTCTGTGTTAAGTATAGGCACAAGAATCAAGGCCTTAATTACTGATAATTATTTTGTTTGATAAAAATCTAGATTTTTAAGTTTTTAGTTTTTGCTTTTTAACTTAAAATGATCGCTTTAGAAATAGTTCGAACCAAAGAAAAACTGTTTATAATCATTGTGTGCGTGATGTGTGATGTTACAAAATTTATTTTAAAAATCTATTACTTTTTTTACGTTTTTAAGTCAGTTTGTAGACGCTTTTATCCAAAGCAACTTACAAGTATTGCAACTTGATGGCTGGGGTCAGAACACAGGGTTGATACAGTACCCTGGAGCCTTGAGGGTTACAGGCCTTGATCAAGGACCCACAGTGGTAACTTCAGTAGATCTGAACCCACAACCATTTGATTGATGGCCTAACACCCAAACCACTGAGCTTCCAAACCCACATGGATATTTAACTTGTTCCAAGATCACAAAACATTGCAAAGATGAACTGCATCAATCTTTAAGCTCTGTCTGTGGGACGATAAACGATATGATTTTAACACCTTTTACTGGATTTCTAATGTAGGGTATTTAATCTAACTTGTGCTTTTAAACCATTTTTTAAATTCCCTTTATGTTGTCCTATTGTAATGTCCTGCTGTAACTTCTTTCTGAGCCTTTTAAACATTCAGTGATGGGACCAATACTTGGCTTTAGATGCATCTAGTAAATCCTGGATACTTAAAAGTCGCTGGAGTGCTATGATGTCGTGGTGTACGTTGTCATATAAAATGAACAAGTTTTATTTTTTATTCAATTCATACAATTGATTGGTTCTGTTTTTTCCATTTCTATTATGTAAATAATTGTATAATATTTGCTGTTTGATATTTTAATTTGTATTAGGCTCACCATACATTAGTATAATGGCTTAAGATATTTTACTATGCAATTTTAAAAATGTTGTGTTATACGATGTTCATTTTGATGAATGCCAACCGTCCCTCGAAGAAAGCCACCCTTGGATTTTTTTTAATTCACATTCATATGTCTATGTATATTTTTATACTTTGATGTATTTAGGACATGCAAAATACTTTGGCAATGATAAGAATGCTTGCAAGCCTTATGAGCTGTGAGTCCATTACTTTCCCATCACAATCTCTTTCTTTGACCTCCAACTGCATATTTCTTAATCATCCGTGTTTTTTAATGACACATCAAAGCTCACATAAAATAAGATTAGAATGTTGCTTGATTCCATCAAGTCTACACTATAACATATGAATCAGGACTAAATGGATCATTTATTACATGAAGCTAAATTAAACCTGTGGCACTGATCAGGACAAGTCATTCCCTCACTGTAGTGACTAAGTGCAGTTAGTGCTTCAGATAACTATAGAGAGACTGCAGACTTTAATTAAGCCACCATGTATGTAATGGAGAATGTGAGCATAAGCCAATGAGGTTTGGTTTACATTCCATCTTAGTGGTTTCTACTGTGTGGTCACAAAATAAGCATCAGCAACTCATTGTCTCTGGACTATTTAAGAGTTTGTGTAATCGGTTCCAAAGGGCATCAGACACAATTTTTTTTTTTGTGACTTATCACAACATATGTACCAATAATTTTTTACGTTGTCATGATATACTGACGTTGTTATTGACTGCTTAAAAATTTCAGGCACATAAATCATGTGATTCTTTGTAAATTATAATTAGTCTTTAAGGACATTAGTTTACTTAATTAATAAAAGTATATTGTGTGCCAATTAATACATGTCAAGAGTAGTGTAATTCTGCATTCAAAAAACAACAAAACTACTACCAGAAGTAAATTCAGTGATTAAAATGTAGCATCTAATTAAATTAACTTTCATCGTTATTTTCCTTATGGATGCTTTGGGTTCGTATAAGGCCATATGATAAAAACTCTAGTTTTTGAAAATTAGCACAAGTGCAAATGATAGTATAATAGTTTGGGAATGTAACATTATGAACTTTTTGTAAATATGTTTCATTTGTTTAATATATTTTACTTACTAGCTCTTACAAAGAGCCGATCACAGTATTAATAATTCACCTAAATGATAAACCTCTTCATTCAAGAAAAATGTAGCTCATGTTTATCTGCTCTGAATGTTTAGCAAAAAACACTTTATTCAGTTCCTCCTATACAGTTCCAAAAAGCGTGATCATCTTATAGACATTTAGAAGTGTATTTCATGAAAAACAAGAATGTCTGCCAAATTCTTATGCTGAATATAAAGTTTCAGAGAGCAGACCACATTCGATACAATTATGATTTAACCTCCAGGGTAAAAATGACATCATAGCCTCACCTAACCTCAGCAACTTCGTATTAATGCCAGAATAAACCTAATGATTGTTAAAACAGTTCTCACTTTGAAATTGCATGGACTACTTTTGATTGCACAGCACTGTGCACTGTGGAGAGCAGACGTATCTCCATGTTCTTAAGACAGATCATGTAATCACTTAATGGATAGAGCCAGCAATCACAACTCACACTAAACCTATGTAATGCAATAAGCTGAACTGATGTGTTCAAGGCTTACTGTTCTGTATTACCTGCTCACTTACTCTTATGTACTATAGTGCACAAAAATTGTGTAACTTATTACCATCATTTGAATGTACAGCATTTTCCCACAGGTACTTCACTTAAGTCTTAAATGCACATAAGAAATAATTAGACATGACCCTATTTAGGTAAATAGTTCTACATGACATATACGTATCAAAAGAAATTTAACTAGAATTACTAAATTATCTAGAATTAGCAATTAATTTAAAGGCAGTGGTAATGGTACATGTAACAAAATTATTATTAGTTTAACTACAATTTCCTTAGTTTTACTACACTTTCCAGTAGTTACGTCTATATGATGTCTTTATGATGATCCGGCCCTTTGGATCCGTATAGAAGGAACTGAATAAGGTGTGCTCTCCTGAAGGTGCTTTTGATTTCAAGTATGATTCCAAATCCAGACCTTTATGAGATACTCATTTTTATTTACATTTTATTCATTGAGATCTAGGATGTGTTATTTTGGTGTTGCTGTAATTTTTTTGACCAGTGTATATTAATCAAATGAACAATATTTACAATAATGTATAATTTTACTTGCCTAAACTATTATACTATCATATACAGTTGCAATAATTTTCCAAACTGTTGTTAACATCTAGAAAAACTTCCTAGAAACACCATCCTGAGAACCCACATTTAGGCGACCCATTCATTTCCCTAATGAATTTGGCTATAATCACATTTACATACATACTGTACATTTAGCAGACAAGACTACACTATAATTTGACTAAAAGTTTTTTAAATTAGTGAAATTAGTAAAAACAAGGGAACTTATGCTAAATAGCAGAGGAAAATGCAGTACTTGCGTACAGTACTAATCTGATAATCCCTGAGAAGTTTGTGCTAACTAAACTATAGTCATGCATTTCAACTCAAGACCATTGTTGTCCTCCATGTGTTACAGCCCAAAGGTCGTAATAGAACCCAAGGCAACAACAAAAACATCAAAAGACCTCTTTCACATAAAGTTTACATAAACACCAACATTACATTTGTGCAATTGTTTAGTTTGTATAGTTTTAACCTTATCTTGTTTCTTATTGTAACACATACTTTTTTTCCTAACTTCATTTATTTTCATTTAATTTTATTTTATTCTCTTGTGGTATCAGTCACCAAGGCACTTTACTGCAAGTTGTTCTATGTATAACTATGTATGTGACAAATAATCTTCGATTTTGTTTGATTTAAAAGACCACTGAACAACGATTGTGTAAAGGACAGTGTTGCAAAAAGAAAGCCATTTTTATACAGAAATAAAATTTCTAACTGAAGTTTACTAAACAAATAAAATAATAGCCAAGACTGATAAAATTACGGTGCAACTGTCAGCACCTCCAACTCATAGCAAAAAGCAGCTGAATTAGATCACTACGACTGATGTGAACAGGTCCTTCATGTGTAGAGTCTGCATGTCCTTTCCCTGCCCATGTGGGTTTTTTTCTCCATTTTTATTTCTATTTTTAGTCATACAAAGAGAATATTTTAAAATAAATTAACCATTGAGGCATACATACCAGCACACTGTCCTAAGCTTGGTAAATTAGAATGTAGTGTCAGAAGGAGGATCCAGGAGGAGGACCCAGTGTAAAAAAACAAAAAGACCAACAGATGTGCATGATATCACAAATGTTTTATTGATCAATAGAGAAAACTTTCTGAAGACATCATCCAAAACCTCTAAAAAATTCTTGTCTGGATGCCAGAATACCTTTCTCCATATATAAATATTAGTATAACTAAAACTAAAATCATCTCTGACATGATTTTAAACTTTGATAAACCTTAATATTTTTTTATTAAACAAGCCAATAATAAAATAATTCATTTAATTTTAATTATATAGGCAATTGCAAAATGCTCACAGAGCTTTTAAAGCCTTGATCAAACAAGCCAAAGAACACTGATTAATCAAAGTAGTGTAACTGCCAGGGTATAAGTGACTTCCACCAAAGGCCATAACTACCAACACAATTATTTACTAATTTTCGCACTTATAGTTCTAGACTAGCAGATTATTGTGTGTATGTGCATTTAGTTTAAACTTAGTTCCTGGTGAATTCTGTTTCTTCTGCACCTTCCAAATTGAAAGGACACCATGCACTAAAAATCAAGGTGCAGCATATCTAACACAATTAAAGCTAATTTATATTAATTTATATACATTTTCATAAATAAAGTGGATTGATAAGTTTGTAAAAAAAATATGTGATAATCTGATTTCAGGCTTTAGGTAAAAATAACATTTTTTTCTTTTTTCTCACTGCAATTACAAATGTTTTCCTTAACCCCACATTGTTGTCCTTGTATGTAAAGACGTGACACATTGTTAGGTACTTAAATTAATATGCACTGGTCTATATTTGTGATATTTCTCACTATTCATAGTTTTAAAAACGTGGAAGTCTGGAGTTCCCCTAAACTTAAAAAGCATTACACTCATGTATATAACTGATAGTGTGGGAATAGTTTCTGCAATTGCAGTCCATTTTACAGACAATATTTAGAGGTCCCCAGTGGTCCATGTGCACCTCACACACATACATATACACAGAAACACATTCTCTTCCTGGACAGTAGGATATAAAAGAAACCACACTGAGGGGACCCTCCCAAGAGTGTGTCCTCATTGTTCTTACAGGGGAAATTTTGGAAGAAAAATGAGGAAGGTTTTTTTCTCTCATTTGCCGGAAAAAGGAGGGGCGGAGTTTGTCTCTTGTTGTGACCTGGTGCAAAAAAATATTAAAGGGGGGAGCAAGAGAGATTGAGAGTGAGATTCTTTCCTTCATATTCTCAATGTTTACACAGGTGTTTTACGAGCTTGCCTGATTGGGTTGCACGTTCCGCAACATCCCACTAAAAATACTTCATCACACAGACACACAGTGTACATACACAGCTGCAAAACCAAACCACACAAGGCACAAAGCACACAATTTAATGTTCAGTTGACCATCTTTCAAACTGACATAATGCTACAATAACCTTTGAGAAAATACAAATGGCTTCCTGCCAAGCCAATGTTTCTTTAATTTTTGTGTATGTATTGAGATAACATTTCTTATCTTCATTACTGTATATATGCAGACTTGCTTATCCAACGGTTATTGTACCAAACTTTTTTACAACAAGCATTGACACTAAAAATCAATGTCCATTATGAAAAAAAGCAGAATGATTAATATTAAATATTTATAAATCATAGCCCAACTGTTCCTATTGCTATTTTTTCAACTTCTAGCATTTAAAGCGCTCATCTATTGCATAATAATTGAAAATCAGTTATGTAAAAGAAATGTAGCTGAAAAAGACTGAGGGCGTAATTTGCAGCCTGAGAATAAGAAACCATCATGGCATTTTCTACAGCTACAGACACAGAAAAGAATGGCAAGAGGAACAAACCTTGTAGTGTTTCATTACTTTATGTACAGGATCATCTTATACACAAACAGTCACAAACACACATACATACACACACACACACACACAAACACACACGTGTATATATATATATATATATATATATCGCTGGGCAACAAGGTCTTCTGAGGTGAATTAAAAGTATGTAGGTCATTAGAGCTGAGATTAGAGCTGACTGAGCTACAGCCAGAGGGATAGAGAGTAGGAGGCCCCAAGCAGGGGAGGCGACCACGTCCTGTATATCCTGAAGTTGGCTACACTCCACACACATACCCTCACACTTTCGCTCTCTCTTACTCACTTTCTTTTTCTCACACACCCACACAGAAAAGTAGAGAGCTAATGCCTCCACACCTTTTTTCATCTCATACTTTATAAAAACAATTTAAACACTCCTAATGAGCCATACTTAATGTATGGATGGTGTGAAATGCTGTAATCCATATTCACTGTGTTATCACAGATCCATATCTTACAATGTATCCCCAGACTTTTACATTATTATAAGTTATTAACATCAAATCGTCACAACACATGCATGTGAAACTGTATTACAGAATAAACCAAGGAGACTTTTGCATAATGCTTCTCAGTAAAAAATAAATGGTGTCATCTGTTCACAAATGAACCACTATTAATTAAACGAACAAATGAACAAATGAACCACACAACTACCTGATGATGGACCTATGAACACTAATTCATCATATGAATTCGTCAATGTAATCAAGACAATTGGTTTCAATAATTTTGGTTTCTCTGTAACCTAGATGACGATTGTACACCTTTCTCCTGTTGAGAATCTGTGTTGGAAGACCACTCAAAGGGAAATGATAATCTGACTGTGGATTGATAAAGTCCCCATATTCTTCCTTAATAAATAGCTAATATTATTAGCTTCAATGTAAAGAGACTATAGGCACACCTCATAATCACTGAGTTCGGGTGTTTCATTCAGTTCCATTGGCACAAGTGTACATAAAGCATCAAACCATGTAATTTTTGGTTTGATGCTTTGGAGCTGGTTGAACCTATTTACCAACTATGCTTTTTTCAATATTGTATGTTGGCAATTTTACACAAAACATTTTAATAAATAAAAAATAACTAGGTTACTAGGAATCATGATAGTTTTGGTTGTGTTATGTGATGTAACATCTACAATTGTTTTTAAAATGTGTGATGCAAACAAAATCTTTTGGTTAAACAAAAATGTTGTACCTTAAATAAATATTTTAACCATACCTTTGTTCCTTTTCATATTAAAAGCTAGGAAAAAATACTTAATGCATCAACATATTTTTCATTAAATACAGTATGTTCTAAATGCAGATAGTGACATGAAATTCTCACCTGATGTAACATCCACTGCAATGTAAAAAAAGTGCATAAATGTAATATGTGTAATAATAATATTAATATTAATAATAATATTAAATGACACAAAGAAAACAATAAAAAGCTTAGTAAAATTTATTTAATAGTTAGTTTCTTGTTGGTAATGACAACTTCAAGATATTTTTAAGATAGAGAACTTGGTCGCATGCATTGTTCACAGTTTTACTGATTCTTCCACAAAAAAACTCATCTTTAATTAGCTTTTTAATTGGATTTAAGTCAGGTGATTGTGCGTATGTAGCGGCTTTATGTTTTTTTTTCTTTGAAACCACATGATCATTGTCCTTCTAAAATATCCACCTTGGTTTCAAATTGAGCTTCATTGTAGATGGCAGCAGATTCTTATAAAAATTTCTCAATACACGTCTCCATTGATATTTCTTATTTATAAGAAGTCTGGTAGTACCATATCCTGAATAACAGCACCGAACCATGACAGCATTTTCGAACTTCACTGTTGGGAAAGTGGTTTGAGCGTGATGTGCTATTTTGCTCTTAACACGTTGCGCGCTATGACATCCAAAGAGATCATCTAAACAGACTATTTTTTCCAAGCATTTTATTGGCTTGCTAATTCCAGATCTTTTTAAATGTGTCCGCAAGTGATCCTTGGCTCCTGGACAATTTTTTATTTTTTAGACTCCTGTGGTAGAAATCTTGTTAGGAGCACCTGGTTGTGGCTGGTTTATGGTAAAAATATGTTCTTTCCACTTAGATAATTGCCCAAATGGTGCTCATTGGAACATTCAAGTTAAGAAATACATCTGTAATTAATATCATGAGTCTGTGATGTTGCAAAAGTCTTGAGAGAGCTCCTTGCTTCTATTCATCATGGGTAGGAATTTAAGGAATCATTCCAAGCAGAGAAAGTACTGTAATGTGATATCCGTGGCTAGAGGGTTCTTCTTCTAGTCACATTTATCACGGTAGCGGTGTGCATTGTGCTGTTGTAGTGATTAGGCTCAGATGCATCCTTTATGTGCAACACCAGCAAATACATCTAAAGCCAATTATTTGTTCCAGCCTCAATTCACAATAATACTCATAGTTCTGGAGTGTGGATGCTGCAACACTACACACAATACATTGCATTTTTGGGAAGGGCATTTTCGGTCCCCTTAAAGCACGTGTTTGGCTACAGTTTTTGTGTCCTATGCTGCCACTGACTGTTCCCCACACCACACAGTAGTAGCGTATCACCTGACATATGGGTGGGTCACGTGTGCATCTGAGGAATCGTCAAACACAATGCATGGTATGTAGGATGTGCATGTGCCCTGAAGTATTTAATATTGCTTTTATTATGTTTATTTTTTTGTTAAATTGGTCTTTTATGAATATTATATGTCTTTGTTGGTTTTTATTGCATATGGTTGAGCTGGACAAGTTTTTACCAGCATGCTGTGCCATGTAAAAGATAGTTGACTTTAAATATTAATGTTTTTAAGTCCTCAAAGTATTAATAGTCTGTCTAATTCATGATAGCTTGTGTAATGTCCCTACTACTTTTCTCACCCCTCCTCCTTGCTACCTGTTTTCTGACTTTACAAGGGAATTCAAAACGAATTTGCAAAACAGTGCCCTGCTCCTCGGCTTTCTCGCAAACCAACCAACACACACAAAGCAGCACACTATAAACACTCTTTATGAAGACATAAGGCCTTATGCAAACAAGAGTCATGTTCTATTGAGGTCTTTCTCAGCTAGGCAATGAACAATAGTGAGCCCAATGTCTATGTGTAGACGTGTGTGTATGCCTGTGTGTATGTGTTGCTCACAGACTGTGTGTGTAAAATCCAATTATCAAGGCCATGGCATTAACATTCCCTTAGTCTAGCAGGTGATGGTGGAGTCCTTTCAGTGTATAAGAGCAATGCGCCCCGACTGAGAGTAGCAATGAAGACACAGACACTGGGGGCGGGGGTCTCAGAAGGGTGCATTCAAAAACACTGGGCCATTCTTAAAAGTTTTAAAGCCTTTTCTGTAGTGGCACAACACACTGTCTGTAGCACCAGGCTGCAGGGCAGCTAAGGGTGAGAACATGTTCCTGATTCCCTAAGGATGGAAGGAGGGGGTCTGGTTTACTCTGGGAAGTCCCTGATCAAAATAAGGCATGCTGAGTGGTAGAATACTTTGCAAATCCCTTTCCAAATGAGCAATTACAATTTGGTCTTTTTGCACTGACAGTCTTTCAATTGCAAACTGTTTTGAAGATCAATTTGAGGAGTCTAAAACTGTGTGAGGAGATCATAGATTTGTCAAATCAAAAATGCATTAGTATAGCAACCCTTTAATAAAATTAGTAAAATATATTTGTGTGAATGATACAAATAATTAAGGTTCGAGCTCACCAGCTGACAGTCTAAATCATATGTCAAGTAGCTTCCTTCCCGAGTGCTTTTTTAAAACATATTGACATAACAATAAAAATGATATTTAATATTTGATTTAAAATGCACAACCACCACAGTTTTTGTATTAATGCATAAATATTAGCAATATACACAATTTAATTTACTTAACTTTTTATTAAATATTTAATACAGTTTTATTTTTACGAGTGCAAATAAAGTTTCCGCCATTTTCCTAAACCACCCTATACTATGGCCAGTAAAATTTGCTAATTAATTAAAAATGAAGATAGTAGTTGATAGATGTACTATTTATGTAATTTATCTCCTGCTGTAGTAAATCCTTCATTTAAATAAATTTCTCTTCTTAGCATCTGTGTGCTGACAATGATGATGAGCAAAGCTGCATAATTGCTTGTAGCTCATGTGCATTTTGATTGTAAATGTGACATGTGTCTGTTTTAGACAGGTTCAGTTCAAGTGTCCATAAACTAATCCAGGATCTGCCACTTTCTTGAAAAACTAACTTTTTCTACAACACAATAAATGTAGACTCCACGGTAAAATAAAAAAATATTGTGTCTGATATTGGACTGGTTTACCCTTTAAAATATTCACCCAAAAACTGAAAATGGGTAAAAGGAGGCTACTTTATATTACCTTACCTTTTTAAGGGTAGGGGAGATCCTTTTATCTTGACTTTCCTTTTTTTCTTGCAGTATAGTGTTTCATTATTTGCTTAATCCTTATTAAAATGGGGGGAAACACAAGGCTAGAATACAGATCCTCTATTCACTTTTCTGTCACACTAGCTCTCTGACCATTTTTGCCCGATCCAGCTGTTTTGTTTTTTTTTTATTTTCAAAGATATATCAAAAACTGCAACTTGGTTAAAACTAACTTAAATAAATTAAAACTATTCAATGTAATATAAAGATAGTTTGTCCAAAAAATGGCTTAAATAAAAAAAAGCATACATCAGATCATGTGTGACTGTGTTGCAAACGGACTGTGTTAGCCATCTAAGTCTGTCTGCATTCTCGTTTTCTGTATATTATTTTATGCTCTCTCTCTCTTACTGTATGCTCTCTCTCGTGCCTGATTTTGGGTAGAACCTTTTTTTTTCATTCAGAAGCTGCAATTCATTCAGAATTGCTGGCACACCCCTGCCACCTCATGCCTGACACACAACACTAATTCCCTTTACCACATTTTCATTAGGCTTTTGGTCTCTTTTGGTCTCTCATATGGCACGTACACAAAATGGAAACTTTTCCCATCTGCTCTAGTGGAATTCAACCAAAACGTTTATTTTATTTTTTTAAGAACTTCCAAACTTCCTTACAGCGGGAATTTACTTCTAATTATTCTAATTAGCATCAAGTTAAATTTCATATTTTACAGTAAGTGTTTTAAGTGCTTCACTATAGTATTACTGTGTTATAGCTAAACCTCTTTACGACATTTTGAGGTATTCCAATTATTTTGTCACATTGACCACTAAAAACAAAATGAATTAAAAGGTTTAGTAAAGCAGGTGTCTGCACTGCCTTCTAACATAAAATTAGAAGGCTATTGTTCTGAAAAAGACTTTATTTATTCGAATAGAGTCCTGCTGACGGTGACCATTGCAACGTGCACTTTATCATGACAAACCCAGTGGGAATGTTGCCCCTGACAAGCTACTTCCCTCTAAACATACACCCCAGCCAGCAACTACAGATGTGTCTGTGGGTGTGTGTGGGTGGTTGGGTGTATGGAGGGTATTTCTGTGTGCATATGAACATATGTATATTGTGTTAGCTGTAAGGCTTGGACTCATTCTACCCTGTTCACTTCGCTCTCTGAAACTGCGGTCACTAGGCCAGCGGGAGAAGGAGCAGGTTGGCTGGTTGTGGATTACAGTCCGACAGTGGCCCATTGTTAATTGGGCGCCATGTGTGAAAGAACAGAGAGATTAGTTTATACAGCTGCTGCCATTTGTCATAACTGCCCTTAACAAGACACACATGGCGAGCCTGTTTTGAGCCTTTCGAGCCTCGGGCTCCTACTTTCACACTGCCAGATACTTCGTTATAAGCAGATGAAGATGTTTTAATGAAAACACATTGCTCAGATTTTACTTTCTACCTGCAAACCTGACAGCCTTCAACACCAAGCAATCTGTTTTAGTGTTTTAGTATTGTATATCTAAAATCCTTTTTTTTTTATATAAACCTTAAGTACTGCATAAAAGTCTTTGTTTGTTTTCAGGAAATGCAATCACAACATGACTCAAAGACTAAAAACAAGTTTTAATAAAAAATATTAATAAAATTTGTCTCATTTTAGGTTACTGAAAATTATAAATTGTTTTGTCAGCATGCTGTCTCCTATTTCTTACAAGTCAACTTTTGAGTGGCCAGCTAGCTACCCTACCTTTAGTAGTTGTGCTTCTAGAAATTCATGCAAGTATGGTGTGACTGCTGCTGCTTGATGCTAGGCAATGGGGCAATTTGGCGCATTCAATTTACCTTGAAGCCATGTTTTTGGACTGTGGGAGAACATGGAAACTCCACCCAGACTGTGATTCAAACCGGGAATCCCCAGCGCTGAGAGGCGAACCTGCTAACCACTGAGCCACATTGCCTCTCTGCAATATATATGTTTAATTTTTTTATTACCTAATACAACACAATCATGAATTTATCTCCCAATCTTAATTTTAGGCTAGTCAGAGTGATTGCACTGCCTTGACCTTAGCTTAAGTCACTATCAGCATTTTAAGTCATATCTCTACCAGTTACGCCTAAGTACATTAATATATGGCAGCACTCACAGTGTTAGTGATAACGGCCTGGCTTTAGGCTGCCTGGCTGTTTTTATTGAAGGGGCTTGTCTAATCCCACTTTGGAGCTATGGCTTTTCTGCTGTCTTCTGCAAAGGATAAGTATAGGACAACTCCCTCTGTCTAGACTCCTATTCTTACTTTTTGCCATTCAGTCTTTGTTTAAACCATTTAGGTCTTAAATATCTTTGATACAATGTAAGATTTGACACTGGTTTTACAGTGAAATTCTCGAGGCTGTTTTCTTCATAAACTTTCTTTTCTCTCCAAAACGACACAGCCATTTTGAGTTTAAAGTTTAGCAACAGGAGGCCTGATAGGTGCATTTAAAAGTAACTGTGTCAAAAGCTGTTTTACAGAACAATTTTATTCCAACCCCCTTCTTACCTAGAAATTATAGTTGATTAAAGTTTATTTCTAAGGCTTAATAATATTTTAGTAATAAGTTGCTCTGTTCTGAATGATTCAATTTAATATAAAAAATGTTTTACGTTTCATTGTTTTAATATGTCAGTATATACATAAACGGATTTTTTGTAGAACAGGATTAAACACAACATTTGTTCGGCAAAATCATTTGAATTTAAGATATTCGTAAATTTGTAATTTCTTACCTAGACGTATTTGCACTCAAGACTAAGTCTATGAATGCACACCACTGGGGTTACAGTGTAAATGACCTGACGGAATATGATATCCAGGTGATTATGATAGCATTATGATTATGTGATAACGTGATTATGTGACAACACCTATTGATCATTGCGCTTTGCCCTCCCCCTGACCAAAAATAAACACGCAAATAAATAAGGAAAAATTATAGTGTAACAATATTCTGTTTGTTGCTTCACATTGTGTTTTTGGACATTTTAATACTAATTTAGGAGCAGTGAGAATGGTAAAGATGTTTTCTAAATTGACTATCTTTGGCATAACAGTATTTACACTTTTCCTGAAACCACAACGTTCAATTTATTCCAAGCAGTAACGTTAGTATTTTGAGACACATAATGTAATTGTGGGTTTAAGGTCTGCACATGTGTAACAATCCTAATTACAGTCTCTTGTAAATTCAGGGATTTTAACTTATATGTGCATGCTCAAAATACCCTCACACTGCAGACAGATGGTGTAGTGCAGCTGTGGTTAACCAGGCTATGTGCATGATTTTGTCTAAATACAGACTTTGGGGACCTAGGCAGCAGTTGTGATAGTAGGTGTGTATGTGTAAAGGTGAGTTTTATCCGTGTAAAATGCACATGCCGACAAGGGAAATTAAAGTTCCAGAATAAAAAGTAAATTCGGTAAGTATTTTAGTTATCTAAAAGTAGCATGTACAGCATTTCAACCTGGGCACTGATACCAAGGATCTCACACTGACATTAGAGCTTTAATGCAGGAGTTTGCATACAGGGACCAAAATTTGATTGAAGCAGGAATCACCAACCTTTTTGACACTGAGAGTTACCACTTGTGTACCAATATATAATCAATATATGTTGGGTACCAACTCATGTCACTTCATTTCTCATCTCTCTCCATTGGCTTTTTGTTGTCACCTGGTGATTCCAGCTCACCGAGGCACAAAATCATTTAATTCATCACTGCTAAATGGTGGAACGGCCTTACCAACACCAACTTCTCAAAACACACCTCTTCCACAAACACTTGCTATAAAAAATATAGTTTTTTTTAATTAAAAAAAAAAAGCCAGATCAAGTAATGCGCAGGGTTCCTAAACTACTGACTTGTGTTGTTCTCATTTGTTCCTAAAAGCGTCTGCTAAATGACAAAATGTAAATGTAATGAATGCAAGGACTACCACTATGATACATACTTCTAAAATAAGACATTTGTTCATTAATTCATCCATCCATTATCTTACGCCTAATCCTCTACAAGGGTCTTATCCTCTACTATTACACCTTTAATGTTCTGTGGTGTTTAGCTTTGCAGCGGATGCTGTTCATGATATTTCACTACGTGAACCATCATGCGCCCAAAGCCGATCATGTTTGCATATTTTGCACAATGATGGTAATGCATGAAGTTTGGGAACCCTGTATCGCCTCTGCAGTGTGCAATGAATCACACTGAATGAATCAAACAGGCGATCATCAGTAACCCAGTGAGTAGTCACTGATACCAGCTTTTCCAACGATACCTTTTACTTAACAATAAAATCCTTTACCGTGTTATAAATGTCAACTCCTCTCGTAGGTGTTTTAAGGGGCAGCAGTTCTTGTTCTTGTTTTTTGGAGAAATCATTAAATGCCATCAGTTGTGCTGTATGGGCTTCGTCGTTTTTTGTGAGTGTTTTGGTCTTGAGAAAAAAAACTGCACTCTAGCATCAAATCGATGTCGCGCATGCAGCTAATCGAGCGTTTAGATGCACATTTGCGACCGCGTGACCAAAACAGCTTCTTAGACGATCACACAACATTCACTTGCTTTTGCTCATGTGCGCACCAGTGGCGCGCAGACTCCAAACCAGGTCTGCACTCGCAGTTTTTTTACATCAATTGGATGCCATATGGGCCATTTTTAGAGCAGACCTGCAGGCTCCTCATGTGGTCCTCCTGTTGGTGACCATTGGTTTAAAACTCACAATACAGACTTTGGTGAAAATATGCAATGTAGAGGAACAATTATGTAGTCTGCAGTAGTCAGATATCTAGTAAACAACGGTCGTTCTATTAAAATACAGAAGCACAAAAATCTCTACTCTACTGAGAATGCCATCAGACTAGATCACATGCAAATAAATGTCTTTTTTTTGTTTTGTTTTTTCTTTTTATGCAAATCAACTATAATAATTAACCCAATAACTTGCATCTTAACTGTAACTATTTATACAAACTGATTCATGCAAATTTATCAATATTTGCAACTCGACACACCAACACATTGCAAGTTATCCATGTGAACTGAGATAAAAGAATGTGTGTTACTTAAACAACTGCCTCGAAATAATTTTGTTTAAAAAATATTTTTACATTCTGTTATGCTTCTTGCAAACTTACCCTACAAAGCTTCTTTCCTAATAAAATCTGTGTGTATTTACTACATGTTTATATGAAAAAATATGGGTTTGTCATGTTAGATGTGTTTTGACATTTGTTCTCCAAAAAGCTGCAGAAAGGTGCGTTCCAGATCATGCATGGTGTCAAAAAGTTTATTTCCAGTGTGTGATGTATTTTGC
Organism: Xyliphius kryptos; assembly: GCA_025769995.1. Taxonomy (NCBI): domain Eukaryota; kingdom Metazoa; phylum Chordata; class Actinopteri; order Siluriformes; family Aspredinidae; genus Xyliphius; species Xyliphius kryptos. The sequence continues at coordinate 9,447,381 of JAOUQT010000039.1, forward strand.
TCTTTTTTAAATAGACATCAGGAATTTTCCACAAAACAAAAGAATGAACAAAAAAAGGAACTAATAGATTAAATGTGTTGCATTTATTTGTCAATAAGATTAAACTCTGCAGCAATTAGTTACATTGACAAAGCATGAAGTAAAGTTTGCATGCACCAGTGCAAACTTGTTTTACCCAGAGAAGAAAAGAGGTTGACAAAGTCACCCGGGTTTGTGATGAAACATTTCTCCCATTGAATATTGTGCTTAGAGGAAATTATGAAACTTTCTGGCTAGCCCTGGCAATTTGCCATTTATCTTAATCCTATAGTAAGTAATGTTTGAAAGTTACAAGTAATATAATTTAACAATAAATTGTTTGTGTGGATTTCCTCCAGGATTTCTGGTTTCTTCCCACAGTCCAAAAACAACTAGTACATTTAAATATACTTAAATCGCAATGACTTTGGCCATTTCACACATATTTTTCTTTACCATTGCATAACTTTGCCCCCTTTCAGACAACCTATGAACTATCTGATCATGACTGTCCTCCCCTCCTCTGTGAGTTTAGCTTTGACCGTCTGTCTCAACAGTGGGCGTTACTGTACTGGACCAGACAAAGGAGGGGGCAGCCATCACTCTAAGGTCTGTCTGCAAATGAAAAGGCTTTTGCTTTGGGCAGGGGGAAAGAAGTCAGTGTTTCCCATAGCAACCCCCCCAATTGTCTCTGGCCCTTGCTGGCAGCCATTCATGTGCCATCCCCCTCGTGGAGAGTGCCCGTCGGCGTGGAGACCTACAAGACACCAGCCATCCCACAATGAAGGAATGCAGACTCTTTTTCAGTCTCTGTCTGACTCTACCTGCATGTTATACATCTTTCTTTCACTCATTGTCAGCTCTTAGCTTTCTTAAGCTTTCTTAGACTTTAGAGCTTTAGAGAAGCCACCCCTCTGGTATCACTTTTCGTGTCAGTCCCTTAGGTTTTTTTTTTCTCATTCTGACCCAGCACCATAAGCAGCACTGTGTGATATTAGTTTCTGGTTAATGGAGGGTAGGAAGTGAGGCCATGTTTAAATGACATCAGTGCAATCAAGGCAGGTGGAGAGGGACAGTACCCAGACACCCCATACAGTAAGCTATACCAAAAGAGGATGAACTCATCCATCTTAATTTCAAGGAGGTGTGGGAGGCAAAGGGTCTAGTGATGCAACTCTAAAGAGGGCCCCAGAGAAAAGCAAAGTATGGGATTCCAAACAAATACTTGTAAAAGCAGATAAGCTCTAAGTAAAAGTGAATAGCTATACTTTTCCAATATTTCTAAAATGTGAGTCTTTATGTATACTTTCCATTCTGGAACAGGCTAGAGGTCCTTAAAAATTAATCACACATTCCAAAATATAGTCTGCCCCCTCCCCACCAACAGCACACTTTATTTTATACAGTTTTTAACAGTATGCATCAGCAAGTTTTTAACAGTATGCATCAGCAAGTGAGGTGCTGTTACTATGTATGGTTACATACACTTTGGCATTCATAGTAAGACAATTACAGGAATCATAATTTAGATTATGATATATACAGCCATAGAGATCTGCAAAATGGTAAGACACACAAACTCTAAAAATGAATTCCGCTTACAACTCTAGCTCTCCACTATGTGCAGGGAGGGAATGTTGAGTGAAAGCAGAGACATAGAACAGAAAGCAATTGGAATTATTTTCACTAAAAGCAAAAGTCACGCAGTAAGGCAATGCAAAGTACAAAAGAAAAGCCAGTAAACTAAAAAAAACTTTGAACAAAAAATAAAAATATATAGCTGCAAGTGAACTGAAGGAATTGAAACAGTTCCTATACACCACGAGAAATGGACTGGACAACTATAGTGCACAATAAGACGGAAAAAAGGACAGGCACGTAGATCGGGAAAAATCAATAAAGAAGGCCAGAGAGGTGAAGGGAGCGCTAAATGTATTACCGTAAAGGAATGTGTTCGATAGCTTATGGCCTGAATGTGAGGTAGTCACTGTAGCACATACAGAATACTAATTACCTCATATGCCCTAGTTGAGACACAGGCCTTAGTGCCTGCTTAGCAAAAACACAATTCAACATGTTCCTCAAATGACCTTTAGTTTTGCAGCCAAACCTACTCAGCTCTGATGGAGAATAGCAGTCTGAATCATACTAAAGTGGAAAATTGATTTTGTATTTGATGTGAGTTATGTTATACTGCAAGTGTGAATTATATTGATAACCTATGCATGTATTTAGTGGTTGGTAGAATTTAATCTAAAAAAGAAATTTCTTATTCAAATTATTTATTAAGTCAGTAGCTGCAGACCAACAAATAGATTAACCGCACACTCTGTTTTAAATAGACAATCTTATGATTGTTGCAGCCACAATGTCCCTTTGGAAATAATTATCAGACCAATAAATAAATGACTAAACAAAACCAAATGGCATGGAGTGTTGGTGTCCTTTCTGTGTCTGTGCTTCTAAGTGTTTTGGATGCAAACTTCTATTCCTGCTCCAAACAGAAAAGCTTCTGTGGCTTGGCTTGCTCTTGGGATTGTGTCTGGGCAGCTGTCACTTTGGAACAGAACATAAATGTGCTATTAAAACACAGAGTAGGCCTGGATCAACCCACGGTAAACTACAGCTATGAACTAAATTAAAGTACTGAGAACATGTGAAAGCATTGGTAAAAGAAGAAAAATAGACATTAGAATCTCCAGCCATACTAAAAGGGTTTATGACCTCTAGGTCAGTGTGGACAAACCTGACTCCACCTCTGACACAGCCAACTAAAACTCAGGAGCAAACAACTAACTCCAGTGCAGATCTCTATCTCATAGCAACTTAAATTGGTAGCTTTATTATTAGATTAATAGTGTGAGCGTGGCTTAAAATAAGACTACTGCACTTTCTGGAGATATTTGCAATTATTTCATATTAGTAAAACAAAAGTCTGAATTGTTGAACATACTTAGACTGATTTGTGTTATTTTTTAAATGTAATTAAACATTGTGTTACTGATGTGTTTAGATAAACTAGGCACTAGTACATTTGTATGTTGTGATACAAATATTTGCAATAACAGTATATATATATAATTATTTCTTAAATTATAATTGTAATCTTTACATTAGTCTGTACATTATCTTGTACCATCACTATTTGTTAGTCCTGCTATAACTAATGCATTTACACTGGCAGTATAATACCAGTCAAGCAAAAATAAATGATCAGTAGTGGTTTCGGGAAATGAACATCACCATGTTGACACATTAATACACTGCTCAAAAAATAAAGGGAACACTTAAACAACACAATGTAACTGTAACACTGATTGTGAATCAATTTCACTTGGTGATGTCCAAATGGAACAGACAACAAGTAAACATTAGGAGCACTTCGTAAGATGTTCTCTCACCACATAAGTAGCATGAGGCAGTGTCTACCACCCACAGACGTTGCTCAGGTAGTGCAGCTTATTCAGGATGGCACATCAGTGCGAGCTGTGGCAAATAGGCGAGAACATCCGCCACCTTATCAGAAACATGCCCAGGTGTTGTAGGGAGGTCATAAAGGCACGTGGAGGCCACACACACTACTGAGCCTCATTTTGACTTGTCTTGAGGAATTTCTACTGAAGTTGGATCAGCCTGGCTTTTGATTTTCCACTTTAATTTTGAGTATGATTCCAAATCCAGACCTCGATGGGATAATAATTTTGATTTACATTTTGATCATTTTATGTTATTTTGTTCTCTACATTTTCAAATGAAATATTTTATTCATTGAGATCTAGGATGTGTTATTTTAGTGTTCCTTTCATTTTTTTGAGCAGTGTACCTAACCTGTCTTTACTGCTAACAAAGTTCTTGTTTTATTTCCTTTTAGGCTTTTACAATGCCAAGTGCCTATTCCTGTGTTCGGGAGATTATGTATTCACTATAAAGAGTTAAACGCAATCCAACAACACCAACACAAACAGAAGGTGCATGGACCCCAACATTATTTGGTTCTTCTAGAGAAAGTGGCTGTTGATGCTGACCCACACATGCAGAGGTCAAAGAAGGCGTAGGGGTTAAGGTGCACTATTAATCCTTACTCAGTGCCCTTCCACCCCATACATTCCCCAAGTGCCCCAGTCACCTCTGTGTTTTCAAAGATCTGTTGTGCTCAATTTAACTCCACAGGACACCCACCTGCATCTTTTAACTAAGGTCCTGACACGGGGGCCAAAAGTCAAACCACACACTTGTAAAACAGCTCTATTTAACATCCAAAGAAGAAATCCAGAGAATCTTATCATTTTACGACATCATGGACTCCTTTCAATACAATGAGTATATGAATGAAATATAGGGCCTCTTTTTGGTAACAATAAATAAATAATTTGTAATTTTATCAAAATATTTCCCTCTAATGATTACCGGTTTATTTTCTTGTATTATTTTTCAGCATTGTAAAACAAAAAAATGTGTTATTAAATTTGCAAAGAACCACAAAAATAAGGTTGCAATTAAAAAATATAACCGTTGTTTTCTTCAGTAAGACCAGCATTTAAAAAAAATATATTGCAATTTATACTTATTATAATATTACTGTATTTCCCCCTTTATGAAATATGTGTAATGAATAGAGAGTAGGTTGTAACACTACAGGTTCTAACATGACTGGTAGAGCCAGTGAGGTAACGACTCACTGAAATTTTTGAAAGATGACCACATTCTTTAATAGCAATACTAGAATTTACAGGCATTTCTGGGGGCTTTTTAAATGCAGACGCTGTTTTATTTAACACTATGTTGTATAATAACTGTATGCTGGGATCTTAGCTAATATTATAACATCTACAAAATATCTTTTTTTCTAAGATCTATAGGAAAAAACGCAATGCATGAAGTGAAAATATACCATCTTGCCATAGGTTTTGACTGCCAGATATGCCAAGTACCAAAGGTGCTGGACATGGCCTTACGCCCACTACCTGCCACTGCATTTTCCAGCTCACACTACCCTGATTATGAAAGTAATTCATTAGGGCATCCACTATTGCACTGTGATTCACAAACACAAGGCCAGTTGCCCAATGTATTCTCTATTACCATGTAGTACGGACTAATACTAAAACTGTCACTGTATACTTACTTCCCATAGTGCATTTGCGCACTACTGGCAAATTGAATGCCAAGCCACCTTGGCATTACTTCATCATGCTGTAGGTCTACTCGACTAAATGACTCAATCACCATCAAAGGATTAAAAAAAAGGCTGAAAGCCAGCAACTTCGTTAACATTGCTTTTTTTTCAAGTCTTTTGGAATCTGGTTAGAATTTTCAGAGTTTCTTATTATTTTGAATGTCTTCTGTCATTTTAAATACAAATCCAATGGCAGGTGCCATTACGCGGGCAAAAAAAGCTTTCCAGCATTTCCACTGCAATGCAGATGCCAACTAACGAATCAAAGGCATACAAAGCAGACAAAGAGGTTTTGATGCCAACCGCCATTCTCCAAACCACGCCATTCTCCATGCCACCCTCCTAACTCAACATCAACAAAATGGCTGCCCTGAGCCTACTAGTAAAATTGGAGGGCATTGTGTAAAAACGGGCATACTGGAAAAGCAACCAAATAAGCTGTTATTACATACGGAATTTTTTTTTTTTTTATTCATTATTTCAGATTAGTTGTAAACAGTTGCAGTGAATTTTTTATTACAATACAGTTGTTAAAATGTATATGGTTTTATAATTATACATATACATTTATAATAATGTAATTTCCATATTTATTATTGTTATTATTATGAATGTATTTGCCAACAAAATACCTAAAGTGATAAATACTGTAACTTAATTGGTCATTTGATTTTAAGTTTGCAATATGTTTTTCAGTTATCTTACACAGAATATTGGTGAAGTTTAAATAATGATTTGTAATGATTGAATGATTTATTTCAATCACTATAAAAGATTGAGGCAGACAACTGCCAACAGGAGGGCACCAGCAATCATACAAAGGCACAATACACCCTGTGATGCCAACCCCAGTGCATTTACAACCATTATTGTCTCTCCAGTATGCCTTCTGCTTAGCCTGGCATTTAACCCATTCAAAATGAAAGTAGTAAGCCTAATAAAAACCTAGTAAGGTCTGTGTGTCATGTACAAACTCTAAATTGGCACACACAATAATTACACAAGGCTATGTATTAAGTGGATCCCCATGAAGACTCAAGATTACTTTCAATATAAAAAAGGAAGACAAGCGATTTACTTAAAAGTATTATTTTAAATGGAAGCATGAATTACTGCATATACAATAGTAAACATTTGGATACATAGTAATTTTATGTAAATATTTTAAAAAATAAATAGACCTTCTTTTGTGAAGAACAGCATTAGACATAATTAAATGTTTTGTTTTTTTATTCTGTGCTTTACTATTATTGGCCAGATATTAAATCATTGCTGTAAGTAAATAAAAATATCAATAAAAAAAATTTGAAATTTATATTTTTACTGAACCACCCTGAATTTCCTCTGTCTGTGTTTACTTATGCTTACCTTGATCTTGGACATAGTAGGCCAGAAACAGGTCGAGTTCCTTTACCGACACTGTAATATGATGTGGCTGAACACAGAGCGCTTGATTGGTGCAATGAGGTGATTTGACCAAGCGTTCTCCATCCGTGCTCTCCAGTGGAATGCCTTTAAACAAAATCACCATCACCAAGTCGAGTCGCCATACTTTATCCGCCTGGCGCAGGCAGTCGATGCGGCGGATTTTGCCCTTCTGGTCAGGATTGGACAGCACACAGCACGGGTGCTTCTTGCCGGTCACACTAAGCACAAAGTCCTCACGGTACTCCTGCCGGATGTCCTTGCGAAGCTTGGCCAACAGGCGTGATGCCCATTTCTGCTTGATCTCAGGCTTCTCGCTCAGCAACTCATCCTTCACGGCGCGCTCTTCATCCTTTGACATGCGCTTCTCATGCTTCTTAAAGTACTTGCGTTTGCGTGCTTGCAGGTTAAACCAGGTATAGGCAATGGAACGCACATGAGGAAGAAGTGCTTCAATAAATGGATGGAATTCATCCTGGAAAAAAACAAAAGAGAGGAAGAGAGTGGAGAAAACAGGGAAATATGTGAACAGAAGTAGAAGTGACCTTTTGGCATAGATTCCCTATTTATGAAGCCAAGAGTCTACACAGCCAAAAAAACAAATAAAAAACAAAACTCTGCAATTCAAATACATAAACCAAACTACAGAAACAGGAGAAATTATGGAAATGTTCATTACTTGTAAAGTTTGAACAAAAACCATTCAAAAAGAAAAAAACACAACAATCAAAATAAACTTTATCTACCATTTTGGCTGAGTGTACGACAGACCTGGTCTGTTTGGGGCTGCAGTTGTTGCAGGCACACAGAGGAAGGATACCACTGTTCACACTTGTTGGCTCACGTTGTACAAGCACACAACAGACAGTTAGATAAGCAACACTTGCATTTTCCTTGTTTCTCTCTATGGCAGTCTCTATCTGTAAGCATGCTCTAAGCCTCATTTTACGTTTATATGTGCTGGTGTACTAAAATGTGTCCCTCACGCTTACAGCTCCTTTATCAAACAGTCCTGCAATTTTCCAATGGTTTTTCCTCACCCGCTTGCAATTTAGTAGATTAAATACAAACAAACAAAAGAATGAAATCAAATTAAAAAATAAATATATTTATGTTTTCAGAACAGTGGTTCTGTGTTGCTGTTGAAATATGTTGTGGTGCAAGTGGGCCTTAATATGTATTTAAAAGAATATGCAGCACTTATTCCAAACAATAATAATGGTAATTATTTTGAAATGTATACAATAAAATCAGCATTCTGGATCAGCCGACATTTCTATACTTTTTCCCTGCAGTTTGTTCAGTTACATAATGAGAACCACTTAAAATTAAACATGCGTTGGTACAAGAAAAATCTGTCCAGGGCCTCAAATTTTGGATTAATTAAGGAAGAATAGCTCAAAGATATAAAATAATTTAGAAAATGAAAGTACCTTATTTGTAATAACAGAACTTTTAAAAGTAAAAAAAAAAAGTTTTTTCATTCCTTGGTCAAGTAGCTCACTGGTAGGCGTAAATAAATTTTCAATACTGTGCTCCATTCTGCTATAATACAATAATGCCAGGAACTATGACTAAATAACTAAATATATGTTTCTTTTAAAGTGTGGAAATTAAACAACAGATTTCTAATTTATTTACCTCCTTTAATTTTGTACATTTACTTATCCCTAACAGAAAACTAAAAAGTCAGTGGATCCCTAAAAACCCAACAACAGAACAACAGATATTAATGCTATTATTTTTTGATGTATTGCAACCGTGTCTCATTGTTTATTTACTGTTCTTGTTTTTAACATGGAAATCTAAATATAGAAAAAAAATTGATAGATTGATAACATACTTGAAAAACTATCCGCAAAAACTACTGAGAGGAGCATTACAGGCAGGTTTTTCTAAAACATTTAAATAAACATTACATATTAAAATGCAATTTTAATATTAAAAAACTAAAGGCTATTATCCAAACGTTTAGTTCTATGAAATATTAGGCGAAACACATTGGTTTTAAAAAAAAAATTCAAGGTAATAAAATTACTTTGTAAATTCACAGATTGATACTTAAGACTCTAAAACCATTTAATAATTTCAAATCAAAGCACATGTAAATGATGGGCACGTTCTCATTCATAAATTGTTACTGGCAATAGAGTCTCTCTGTGTGTGTGTGTGTGTGTGTGTGTGTGTGTGTGTGTGTGTGTGTGTGTGTGTGTGTGTGTGTGTGTGTGTGTGTGTAAAAAAATTCAAAAATGTCATTTTTAATAATCTTAAACACTATATAAATGTTGTAGTGCTTTAAATTTAGCTTTCTACAGCTACTTTTATATAGTTAGATAGTTGGCCCTACAGAATCTACTCCTGGATCCTATAGACAGTCCCCTGCGTTCACAACTCGGCTGCGTGTGCGCCAGGATCAGCCTCCATTGTACGCTACTAAACCATATCCCAATCAGCCGGCGGTGCCAAGGAAAACATAAACACTAAAACTGTGTCAGCCAAAGCCGAAGGACTCCATCCAACCGCTCAATCGGCCTTATCGCTGGATTCATCTTAATTCACTCGGCGAGTCGAAGTAATCGCGCTTGCTTCTGTCCGAACCTAGCCAACTATCAAGTCGGAAAACGTCAAAAGCACCGATCATCCCTTCGCCTGTTAAACCTCGTCTTTTTGTCTCCGAAACACGGGACAAATGTTTAAAACACCCAACATGACCGATCACATTCGACTTTTATTAAAGCCACGTTACAAACACGATTAACAACTAACCTCGAAGTTTAATGTAATGGAGCTTCTTTGTATAACGCTTCAAAAGGTCTGACGCCAAAAAAAAACTTTTGTGCATTAGCGAACAACGATAATTATACATAATAAGCAGTCTGTAATAACCAAGAATAAACTCGAGAATCGAAGCCAATGCGTTCGGGACGTCCGAACACGTTTAAAAACGTTACGATTTAAGGACTTCACCTTGACCTATAGCGAGCTTGGCCTACAGCGACGTGTGCTCGCCCGACTGCTTATTACTACTCCGATAATAAAAATGTTTTCAACTTGTAAACGTTGCGTATGAAGCAACGAAAGACACGTGCATACCGCGCGAATTAAGCGGAGTCGCGCGGCTTCGGAACAGCACGAAACATTCGGATCGATGTGCACACTGTAAGGCTCTACCTGCGTCAGACAGATCGGTGAATACATCCTGCTCCCGGCCGCCAGTTAAGATCAATCGGTCGCCAAAGTCCACGCAGCGCTTTTATCGCTTCATTCTCGTAAGTCCGTGCTGCAGTGTGCACGGCCGACTAGAAGTTGTTCATTCAAACATGAGCGTTGTGCGTCTACCGTGCAGGAAGGTACGTGGATCCCAAGTCGAGCATTTAATGATTCCCACGAGAGCTACGAGGCACAAAAGACTGAAGCAGCTCTCCTCCAGAAAGCCGCACACAGACGCTAAGACGGAGCTGCAGCCACACCGGCCTGAGAGTGGAGGGGGGAGAACTACCCCGCTGCCGCACTCTGATACTCTGCTTTAAAGGGGAAATCTACAAGAATGTCACAAGTGCCGTCAGAAAACCAGAAGGCGCGAATTTGCTTTTCAAACTTCACGTAATAGCTATCTGACGGTAACTCCCTCTAGTCTACTGTATCTTGACCAATTAGTCTCAACATTTTTTTTATTTCATCACAAACTCATACTCCTCCTCTTCCAGCAAGCGAGTTTCATACCACGTAGGCCACCTTTAACTTGTCCTTCTTTAACCAAACTGTTTATTGCAGTTTACTCTTTCTTTTGTGCTCCCCAAAATTAAATTATGACAATTGTTTGGTTCCTGCAAGAAAGGACTCGAGCATTAATGTGTATGTACATATGAAAATAATCAATCAATTGATCACTCATGTTAAG
>JAOUQT010000039.1:9469532-9479678 GCA_025769995.1 Xyliphius kryptos
GATCCTAATGCGAGGAACTCGCTATGGCGAGGGAAAAAGCCGAAAGATTAAAAAAAAAAAAAAAGTCTGTGTGTGAGTTTCTTTTAATGTGCTATTTTAACTTATATAATATATAACTTATATATAATAAACTCAAAACTTTGAGCAAAGCCTGAATAATTCCCTCTTAAGTAAACTGGTTGCAATTTTTGTGACCGCCTTAAAATTATACTAACACTAATTAAAAACATTTAAAAATTGCTTTTATATATTACACATATATGAAGCAAGTAAGCATGGACAGAATAGTAGAACATGTCATAGGAATATCTAAATAATGCTACGGTGGATTTAATGATTTATTATTTAGGATGATGTAATGTACTGAAGATTTTGAACAAATTGTTAAAAATTAAGTTTAACAGGCTCAAATTTTTCTGGGACAAAGAACAAAGCTCAAACCCTTCGCAGTAACTGTGTCCCACTTGTCCCGACTCACTTGTGCGCTCACCTTGATCCTGGACGTAGTAGGCCAGGAAGAGATCGAGCTCCTTCACAGACACGGTGATGTGGTGCGGCTGGACGCAGAGAGCCTGATTGGTGCAGTGTGGTGATTTGACTAAGCGCTCTCCGTCCGTGCTCTCTAACGGGATGCCTTTGAATAGGATCACCATCACCAGGTCAAGACGCCAAACTTTATCCGCCTGGCGCAGACAGTCAATGCGTCGGATTTTGCCCTTCTGGTCAGGGTTGGAAAGCACACAGCATGGGTGCTTCTTGCCAGTCACGCTAAGCACAAAGTCCTCACGATACTCCTGCCGGATGTCCTTGCGCAGCTTGGCCAACAGGCGTGATGCCCATTTCTGCTTGATCTCGGGTTTCTCGCTCAGCAGTTCATCCTTTACTGCGCGCTCCTCATCCTTGGACATACGCTTCTCGTGCTTCTTGAAGTATTTGCGCTTGCGAGCCTGCAGATTGAACCAAGTGTAGGCAATCGAGCGCACGTGAGGAAGGAGTGCCTCAATAAAAGGATGGAACTCGTCCTGGAAGAAGAGCAAATGAGAAAAAAAGAGAAGGACAGAAAATACAAGGAGGTCAGTGAAAAGGAGTCGATGTGACAAATTTGGCATAGGTTTCCTGCTAAAGCAGCCAAGAGTGTATTTTGGCCAAAAACAAAATAAAAAAAAACTTACCTCTCAAAAAACAAAAGAAAAATGACTGACTATCTAGAAACCACACATACATAGGAGAAGAAATCTATTATATACATTAAAAGACATTTAAATCACATCAAGATACAGTATATTACATAAACTAAACAATTTGTTATACAGTATACTTACGCTATCTCTTACGCTATTCCCTAAATTAGCCTTTTTGACAAATTAAATAATTTAAATTGTGTTCAACAGTTTATCTACCATTTCTGCTGAGTTTGCAGCGATGCTGGCCTGTATGGGGCTGCAGGTGTTGCAGGCACACAGGACGAGTATACGACCGTTTACCACTTTGGCTCACACTGTGCAAACATACAGCAGAAAGTTAGATGAGACGCACTCATGCTTTCCCCTGCCTCTGTCCCTCTCTCTCTATCTATCTATCTCTCTCTCTCTCTGGCTCTATGTCACTAACCTATTATCAGAGATGTGTGTGTTAGCACACCAGGGCATGTGTCCCTCACACGTACTGCTTTCTTATCAAACAGCCCGGCATTCCGACAGCAGTCTGGTTCTGATGCGACCCAAACAGCCCACACCGCAAAAAATGTGCTGCTGACAAAATCTTTTAACCATTGATGATGATGAAAAAATAAATGTTATACTGAACGCAAAATGATATATATGCAAAAGTATAAGAAAAAAGTTAAAGAACGAATATTGGTTTGCCATTGGGAGGTTTTGTGGTCCGGGGGGGGGGGTCACTTAAGTTGTTAGCCGAAATGAGCAGCAATTATTCCCATCCCCTCTTAAAATCAAACCAACATGGACAATGAAAATGGCATTTTGGCTCAATCCTGACATTCTTTCTGCTTCAAAGCTCTGTAAGAGTGCCATTAAAAACGTCTGCTGCCAACTAAGCAGTAACACCTACAGGCTCAATTCACAAGCGTCTTACACATTACAGGATTTTCGACTTTCTCTAGATCAACATGTTGCTGTACTGCGTAATTCGCTATACCAGAACAAAAAAAATCTACAAAGGTGCCAAAAATTTAAAGCAGATGATTATATGTCCTCTAGATTTTATTGCTGTGTTCTAACTACTTGCTGTAGCTATAATATTACATGATAAATCATTTATTAATTTTGATCTTTAATACCTGAAATTACTTGAAATACAACGTGTGGGAATCTTCACAATCTCAATGAAGAAAAACAGACTTTTTTTCTGAAAACAAGACTGAGTGAGCATTTTTGTTTTCTCCTAAACTTCGCTCAAAGCTGAACGTGTTAGGAGTTAAACCACAGATTATACTTTATTTATGCAAGCACCTTACTGCACTTTGGAAAACCGCAACGTACACTGCACTCCCTAGTCTCTCCCCCGTACGGTTTATCCCTCACACACACATGCAAAAACTAACATGTAACCACCGTTCAGAAATTATACGACTCAACAACAAAACTCCATATCTAAATATCATACACTTTAGAGTCTACTACTGTTGAACATGAGGAATTTTGGCATAGGTAATGATGCAGGAGTTGTGGGTAAATTTATTTGTAATTTTTAAGAAAATATAAGATCGCAGTTACTAAGTTTCATTTATTTTGTGCACCAGGTAGAGTTGTTTTTATTATTAGTATCTTTAGCGTTCCTTAATCTGACTAGTAGCACAAAAATTACAAATAATATCGATCCAAAAAACGCCTTTACATTATGCATAGTGCCTTGATAATGTCCTTCCAGATTGATAGATAAATGTATAAGTAAAATATTTGGCTGAGGTTTTTTTAAACAGGTTATAAGGCAACTACTCTATTTATTTATTCAATAAATAATTATAACTAATGCTGTTTGTTTTATAAACAACTGAATATAGTTTATTTGGTCAAATCATTATGACAAAAAATGCAGTTTTAGCAAGAGCTCATATCCCTTATGCAAATTTTACGAGTTTGTCCTAGTTTCTATAACAGACATTTTTATAATAATAAGTCTAAATAAACCTAATTCCAGGTGTAATTATATAAATATCCACAATATAATTAAATTATTATTATAAAGATTATGACTAATTACTTATGATTACATGAATTTTAAGTGTCTACTGGTAACTGCTTTAGTTATATATAAAGCACGAATGTAAAAAAATCTAAGAGTTAACTTGAGTTAACTATACATATATATAACTTTAGTTAGTATATGTATATATGCTCCAATATTCTGTGAAGTATAGACTATAGTCAATGCTTCTAATCCATGTGTGAAGTTGGTCTTTGCGCCAGGTTCAGCCCTCCTCTGTACTAAACCATATCTCAGTCCATCACTCGGCGGTGCCAAGCAAAATATAAACAGTAAAATTGTGTCAGCCAAAGCCGGAGGACTCGCTCCAACCGCCCGCGATCGGCCTTATCGCTCTTTTCATCTTAATTCACTCGGCTAGCGGCTCAGCGTTTAAACTCGGCGCGTTTCTGCAAGCGAGAAACATCGGGGTGTCAAAAACACACGCCGAGTCAACGTTTAAGCGCGGAATAATTCGTTTAAATTCACTTTCTGTTCGTCTATTCCTCACTGCAAATGTGTTACAAACATATAGAGCTCTCAGCGTATACGTGCTACAGCGACATGTGATTTATAACTCGGGTAAACTAGGTGGCTTGTGCGCAGTGTAAATGCCCGATGTTATTGATCTCTTTGAAAAATATTACAATCCTAACGCAATGTGACACTTTCTATGTGAAATATAGAGTATGAACTTTTCAGCGTAATGTAATCCTCATTCATAACAAAGCTGTCTAAAAGCTTTTTAAACAAAAGCAGGTAATTTATAATTAATTGGAAATAAATAATTATATAAACAATGTGGGGTAAAATGTTTGAAGATGCTGGAGTTGTTAAATCTACAAGTTTTTAAATACAATTCTGAATGAATCATAAGTTATATCTTATAAGCGTCGTACTGAAACAATGCGTTTCACCGAATAAAGCTCAACAACGCTATACTCGGCAATACTAAGAAATCATAATCAATAAACAATCCGGAAATCTCTACCTGGGTTAGACAAATGGGAGAATACATCATGACCTCGGCCGCCAGTGCAGATAAGATCGATTGGTCACCAAAGTCCAGTAATTATCGCTTCATTCTCCCGAGTCCGTGGTGCACCGTGCCCTGTAGACTGGAACTTGTTCTCATTCAAAAGCGAGCGAAAGGCTTCACCAGAGACCCACGGCGAACTTCGCAGATCCAGGCATTTAAAGATTCCCACGAGAGATAATAAGTACAAAAGACCAAGAGAGTCTTGAGGAAAACTGCATGCACCCGCAGAGCGCGAGCTAAAAACCGGAATGAAGTGCAGAGGAAAAAACCCACGCGCGCGCGCTCTCACTCCCTCTGATGCCGCTTTAAAGGGGAAATCTTGAAGAATGTCACAAGTGCAGGGCGAAAACTAGAAGGCGCCAATTTTCTGATCCCGTCTTCAAACTTGATATTACATCGAACGGTAACACCCTCTAGTCTGCGGGCACCTTAACAAATCATTCTGAAGATCCTGAAGATTTTTTTTTCATTTCATAACAAATGAATACTCCTCCTCTTTCAGCAACGCATTCTTTACCACACAGCCCACTTTCAGGCCCCCATCTCAGACCAGAGAATCTATAATTGATCACGGGCATTTTACCACTACTAAATATACTTTATAATAAAACAATAATAGTATATTTGTTCATTTAAATATTTTATGTAGTATAGGGTCAACCATAATTAGCCACCTTTCGTATGCGATACTTTACACTAAACCAATGCACAACCTGTGTCAAGTAACTGGTGTGTTTTCTTTCACTTATGTGAATGTGCAGCGTCAGATTGAATGATCTGTGTGTTAACATATAGCCCGCACATGTGTTTTTTCCAAGTTTCGGCTGAAAAAGCTGAAATCTCTTGGAGTTACGTGATCGCCATTTCATGGAAAACTTGATCCCCGAACACAGTACACGCACGATTTTATGCAATTATTTAGGTTTTGTAGGGAAACTTTGTAGGGATGGTACTCTGACACAGTTCTACAATATTAAACCCGAGAGTAAATCAATAAAGCCTTCCTAAGAAGGTACACTCTGTACCTATAATCTGTACACTCGTTTTGTTAGGACATTGCACGTGTTTATAGATTTGAGGATTCTGTACAATAATGATCCAATATTTTACAAATGAGCCTACAATTCCGGTGCACAAAAATAATCATATAAATTACATAGTTAAGTTAATAACTTAAGACTAGTTAGTCACTAAAACCTTTGGAGAGAGTCTTTAATTGGGAGAGAGTTAAAGCGTACAGTAACTGAACGTGTGTGAAGTGTCCCTTGAGAGCACTGGCCGATCATAGGTTTGCGACACCGATCTTTATTCGCATCACGTCACGTCGTAATCTGGTGTCAAAGTCTACAGAGTCTTGTGCACTCCACCCCCTGTCTGTCCAGTAAAATACCGCGACCGCGGTCACGCTGCAAACACGATACAGACAATTTCCTAACCAGGGGCGCGCATTCAGTCCCGGCGCAACGCTGCACTCAAGGTCAAACAAACAACCAGACTTTGGCTGTGTGTACACATTTTCAGATGAGAACGAATTTTAGGTTTTACATTGTAAAAAAAAACTGTAAAGGGGTTAAATAGTTCGAAATCGTGTATCATGTGCAACAGCATGCCGTTGACTTCAGCCACGCAAGCCAAGCGTGAACTTGGCGAGTCGATATTAGTCGTGTTATAAAACTCAGCCACTTGGCTCAAACACAACTTGC
Source organism: Xyliphius kryptos (assembly GCA_025769995.1). Taxonomy (NCBI): domain Eukaryota; kingdom Metazoa; phylum Chordata; class Actinopteri; order Siluriformes; family Aspredinidae; genus Xyliphius; species Xyliphius kryptos. The sequence goes on from JAOUQT010000039.1 coordinate 9,475,479, forward strand.
CCGAGTAGACTATTCACTCTGTAGTAGCTCTGAAACGTGCCAAAGGTGCAGCGCTACAAGGGGGTGAGTAAGCTAAAAGCAGGAGACATGCCAAGAGCTGACTGATCTATTCAGGCGCAAACACTGCCACCGACTTCTGACACACGACCATACGATTAACCCAGGAAAGCTGCCAATGCACGATCTAAACAACCCATTCTCCAAAAGTTTTCAAATCCAACTCATTCGACTACATATGGGACTATTGTACATCCGTTTATGAACTACCCTCTCCAAAAACTATAGAGGATTACATTTGTACAATAATTTCACACAGTATTCACAACAATCACTAATATAATATATTATATTCCATGTAACGTACCATTGCACTGTACTGCATGGATTTAAACTGGTGTCCAGTAGAGGCGGTGTGAAATTCAAGCCGGTACCTTCACATGTCTCAAAACATGTAGCCTACTTTGTATATTGTTGGATTTTTTTCTCTCTCTTTTTGTTCTTTTCACGCTCCGGTTCTCTAAAAACGCACACCGGAAGAAAATTCTTGGCAGACAGGAGGCAAAATCGAGTCAGCGAACACCTCAGATATTCTTTTTCTAATCTTCCTTCCTGTTCAACTTAGATTTTTGGATATTTTTTTGTGGTTGAGTTGAACGTGATCCAGAAGAGGCAGAGTTTTTGGAACTGGGCGCACGTCTGCGCTTTAACTTTCTCCGTCTGCTTCTCCTCGCTGCTGCGCGCGACTCTTGGAAACGGCGTTCTCGTCTCTGATTGGCTAAGGCGCCCCCTGGCTCTCCGCGCGCCGGTCCTCGCCCCGCGCGCCGTTCACTTTATACGCTGTTTGCGTGTGACCGCGCAGGAAGTCTGAAAACTGGAACGAGTCAATATCACTTTTAAACCAGGACTATTTTAATATCACTTTAGATATAAATTCTTGTAATGACAGCCTATGATTAGCTTGCAATTTTTTCATATGACATAAACAAGTTAACAATACAGCCTTAAAATAAATACAATAATTAATAAAATATTAAAAATTAATACATTATAAAATATATTATTATTATTATAGTTTAATAATTATTATTATTTAGAGTCGATATTCTATTTATTTTTTTATATCAGTCCACCCATACTTCCGTTTTAAAAATATTTTTCATGTTTAATACCATGAGAGAAAATGTTCTTGATTATAAAAATAATAATACAAATAATGTGAATTATAACAACCACAACAACAGAAACAACAATAGCAATAATTATAACAATAATTATTATTTTTATTTTTATTATTATTATAAAAATAACAAGAAGAGGAAGAGAAGGAAGATGAAGATTTTAAAATGTCAGTCTACTATTTCCATTTCAACAGTGTTTGATTTTATTAAGTGAAATGTTTATGTTTAATATTATTGTGGAAATGTTATATGTTCTGTCCCGTGTGCACAGTGTTGGCTGAAAGATTGCATGAGCACAATGATGGCATTGATCCAGACCTCAGCAACCACCATTGCACAACCCCACTTTTTGTTCTGGCAGAGAAATCAGTCCTCAATGTCATACACATCCATATATACAGCCACACACACATCGCATATACTACACACCGCACACACGCTACACCTACACACACATCACAACACTTTACCCTAAACAAACGCAACTTTTGACTGCTAGTGTATGCAAGATCATGCAGATAATACAAAAGATGCTTATTCAATTCTTACTGATGTTGAATTAGAGGATATTTCTAATTGTTCAATGAGAGAAAAAAATCCACATCTATTCAATTTACAGATAGCCCTATACCCTACACCCTGTTGTAATACTATATATATCACATATTATTTGAGAGAGGTTCACAGTATATGCCAGTGTGTGCGTGTGTGTGTGAGTAAGAGAGAGAGAGAGAGCTAGAGAAAGAAAGATTTGCTTCTAGTAGACAGCTATACAAAGGCAGTGCCATTAAATACATACTTGTGTTCCTTTACAAACATATTACCTGAAATTTAGGTTAAATAAATATTGTAAAGAATCAGTTATTATTATTATAATTATATGCAATACATGAAAATTTAAAAGTCCCCGGCTCGTTGGAAACCAGCTATCTAAGCACATTTAAAGGCTTTTAAGGTTTAATTTTCATATACATTTGCATTTTCACAGAATCACACCCGGAATGTTCAGGAATAAAATATAGAAAATAGAATGTAGCGTTGTACCCAAATGTCTTGATAAAATCACCAAGAATATATATATATATATATATATATATATATATAACTGAGATTTGTGGCACTTTGGTAATATAAAAATAAATAGTTATTGGCGTATAACAGTACACATGCACTGCAGAAATGTCTTTCTTTTGATGACTGCACAGATTAAGTAGTATGCACATAAAAAAGCAAGGTGAGGTCAGTCTCCCTCACACACACACACACATTTACAGCAAACACCAAAAAGCTGGAGTTTGCGCCATGTTCACACTTTGACAATTATAATTTCAAAAGAAAATCGACCAAAAATAAATAAATAAATAAATAAATAGAATAAAAATACAAACTTCTATGCTACAGTATAGGTACAGTTTAGGTACGCTGTCTGTACAGCGCCGTGAAATTTGCTCTGTGCGTTTTGCGTTACGCATTGTGCGTTGCTCTCGATCCTTTAAAATGTTGTGCATTATGTGTAATGCGTTATGTGGCGTAAGCTGTGCGTTATGCGTTATGCTGTGCAAGTTTTGCAGTATGCGGTATAAACTGTGCATTATGCGTAATGTGGTATAAGCAGTGCGTTATGCGGTCTGTCCGGCAAGCGTAAAGTAGAGGGAATTTGTGCGTTATGTGGTGCAAGCTTTGCGTTATGCGGTGTGTGCTATACGGTGCAAGTTATGCGTTATATAAGCTGTGCGTTATGTTGTGTGCGCTATGTGGAGTAAGGTGTGTGTGGTTTTGGATACGTTGTGCGTTATGCGGTGTAAGTTGTGCGTCATGTAGTGTAAAGTGTGCGTTGTTGGTTGCAGTGTGTATATGTTGTGCGGTGTGCATTATGCGGTGGGAGGAGTGGGCAAACTGCTGAAGTGCTCATCCAAACTACTCCTCTACAACTTTCCCTGAACTCACAGACGGCCGGGAGAACTAAGTCACGTCACTGTATGTTTTAAGTTTTTTTTTTTTTTTTTAAGAAAAAGATAAGCATTTTTTTATTTGCGCTTTGCGCGTATGTTATGACGGGATTGACGATTATCTGAGAGATTTTTTCACGGAATAATAGGGTGTGGTGATAAGAAGATAGAGATACAGCTAGAAAGAGAGCTTCGGGTTCTGCGACTTCAAACTGTGCTTTATGACAGCGTGTCAGACTAAAGAGTCCTAATATTTGTCTTTATAACCCGAGATCTGTGCTCTTTCTGGTGCTACATGTCGAGGAGAAGAAGTGCATAAGTTCACCCGGACTCTGATTTATATTCTTGGAAACCACAAGCGATGGTTCAATGCGAGTTTTCTCCCATACCCTGCGAAAATCCTCTGTACGTGGCAGCTCAGAAACCCTTCAGATCTGTTATGTAAGATAAATGAATTAGTGCACATTATTTGTTTTTGTGTGTGGAGTAACGTTGATTTATGCACCTTTTGATTTTCTTTGCACGCTTTCAATCCATTTTGGGATCCAAACTGTACATAAGCTTCATGACTGGGGAATAATAATGATATTATTATTATGTACTTTGTCATAAAGAAACATTTTAAAAGCAAATAATACATAGCAGTATTTATTCTTTTTATTTAATAGGGCAAAAATGCACATTTAGATATAATTATTATATTCTGTAATAGCACTATAATATATATATATATATATATATACATACATACATACACACAGACACACACACCTGTACCTTTACGCCAGTCTGAAGATCGAACACCTAATGACAGCATGTATAACCCATAATTAATGCATATTTTACATATTATGTTGCATTTGCCTGACATTTTTATAAACTTTGTATTAAAGCCATGAATATTTACAAGCTCTCCATTAAAGATTTATTTCATAATTTATATATTTTGTTACTGTTAACATGACTGGTATATTCAAGTCATTGTTTCCTATTATTTATCTCTCTCACTAAAAAAATTTATGCATATATTTTTATGATTCCTTGTTGTTTGAAAAGTGAAAAAATGCCACTAT
>JAOUQT010000039.1:9490220-9506478 GCA_025769995.1 Xyliphius kryptos
CTCGCCGTGATCGTATAGTGGTTAGTACTCTGCGTTGTGGCCGCAGCAACCCCGGTTCGAATCCGGGTCACGGCAAAGTGTTGAAGTGATTTTTTTTTTTTACATAATAACTGGTACATTCTATCTCGGAATATTAAATGTGCGCCTTTTATAATATTTTGCAAGCATTAAAGAGTTTTAATCTAATTGTAATAATCAGTCTGAGCATTTGAAACTTTAGAAATGACGTATAATTAGAAAAACGTATAAGGTAATACATTTAAATTGCCTTATGTAGCCTATTAAATCATATGCCAACGTGTTAATTTGTTTTCTGATAATTTAGAAAACGTGTTTAAAAATATGACCCGCATTATTTAGCACAATATTCTTAAGCAGCAGTAGAGGGCATATATGAGTCAACAAATGTCACACCAGTGTGCATAATTATGGATATTATGTTAAAATCATACTTAAAATAGCCTACCAAGAATTTTCAGGAGAAAAATCCGTGTATCTAGCCTTCATTTTTGGAAGCAAAAGATTAAACACAAATGTAGTCTTAACTGTGGATAAAAATTAGATGACAATGACATGTAGTTAAAACTAAGTAATTTTTTCAATATTTTAATATTTCAATATTAAGACCGGGATGTTAAACACGCATAATGCAGTCTTTTTGTTCAGTGCAGTTAAAACTTTTTTTTAACTACATCTATTTGCATAACTTGTGTCAAAAGTGCATTTAATCAACACATCATTATTTGATTGTTAAATCTGAACCTGCAGATTTAGTTGAATTATACTGTTATTTGTCTGCCACCTTACAAGCAGCAGGGTTAGAAAATGTTTTTAATTCTTTTAGATTTAAACATCCTCCATTATTATTAATCGCAATGTGTCAGAACAGACCCTCTGCTGGTCTCTGGGGGTATTGTCTTTAATATCAGTTATTCCGGTTCGGCACCCCCTGCTGGAGTATGCGGGTCTCATTAGTTATTTGTTTCAGCTGTGTCATGTGATTGCCATTGTATGCATATTTAAATCCTATTCTTCCCCTTGTGTGAGTTTGAACATTGTATTTTTTTTCGGATGTTGTAATGTTGGGTTGTGGTGCGTGTCATCTGTTTTCACCCGGTGTCCCTCTGCAATAAAAGTTCTCACTACAAAGTGAGAAAGCTATAGATTTAAAACACTTTGTTACCTTTATATCACCTCCTTCTATATTCATTCATTATCTTCTGCTTATTCCTTTATGAGGGTCGCAGGGGAGAGCATCTCTGGAGCTGGGCAGAAACACCCAGGACAGGGCGCTGGGCATCGCTGGGCACACACTCACACTCACAGCCACACACTCATACACACACAGGGCAATTTAGAGCACTCAATTTATCTTGCATCCATGTTTTTGGGATGTGGGATGAAACCGGAGAACCCGGAGAAAACCCACGCAAACATGGGGAGAGCATGCAAACTCCCCCCAGGTAGGGATTCGAACCAGGAATCCCCAGCGCTGAGAGGCGAATGTGCTAACCACTAAGCCACCGTGTCGCCTCCTATATTATGGTTAATAATTATACACGATTTTGATGTAGGTAAATTAACTACTCTAAATTGCCCCATATAGTTTGTGTGAGTGTTGTCCAGGGATAGATTGACGCCCTGTGCTGGGTGTCTCTGCCCAGCGTCCAAAACGTTGTCACCTGGATGGGCATGGGAAATACCCCCCACACCCTACGCAGCCATTGTAGAGGATTAAGCAAAGATTATGAATGATTTTGATGTGATAAGAAGCTGTTGAGGGAAACCCAGGTTGATCAATTGTGGGAAAATGCTATTAAATGAAAATATATAATGCAACTCCAATTAATTTGAATGTACTCACATAACATTTTAAACAGTTAAACATTTTAAGATGTTGTTGTCCTTTTCTTAATAATTATTCAGCATGTGCAAGTTTAAATAAGTAAATAAAAGGAATACAAAGATCAATGTCTTCAAAACATTCCTATTTACAGTCTTTATAGAATGTCTTATATCCTTACATGGGACCTTTTTTTTCTTTTTTAGCCAGTTTTCTATAAAGTTTACACCAAGATGCCCATGGCAGAAGCTTGATATATAGTTTATCATTTTTGTGCTTTATGTTGGAAAAATAAAGGTTAAACAACCCTAAGGAAAAAGGAAAAGTGATACATGTGTGTTTTGCCGATATTATTTAATATCTAAGTGCAACCTTCCTATAAAATGCACTCTTTTAGAAATTTCTTAATAATCCAGGGAGAGGCAAAACCTTAAGATGTATTTGCCCTTAGACTGTGCCACTCCACCTTTATGTGAACTGTGCCTTGTGCGCCAGGGTCTCTATTTAACTCTTCCAGCATCTCTACTCATCTTGCATCTCGATCCCTCTTCCACTGACCCTTTACCTGACAAAGGGGCCCTTTGTTCTGTAATTACACAGGGCAGCTCCTTGTCAGGCGCTGGTGCACAGGACTATTCTGTTAAGGGACTGTAGACCTGTCATAAGTCTTTAAATGGCTCTTTTTTAATAATAACAACATTTAGTAAAGTCTCATCCACAGAATTGAACAGTTCAAACTAGATGTCGGACAAAGGTTAAAAAACATTTTACAGATGTTTTGTGTTACAGTACATTTATGCTCATGCTACTTAAACATTTTTTAATTGCTTACTCTTGTTTCTCTTTTCTCAAACCTTTACATTATATTAAATATGCTCATTGTCAGAAAACACTGTAATTAATGACTGCTAGAAAATATATTATGGTACACATTTTTAGGGACATAAAAACGTGTTCCTCAGCACTATAGCTCAAAAGATTTTGCAGCATATCCTAAACACAACAACTTATAGTTTGTTATTTATTTGTCTTCTTTTAATGATCCTTTTAATTACTGCCATAGTAAATGCTAATGTTATTCATGATTACTTTGTGTTATGCTAATCTCTGATCCTCATTCATCCCAGGAAAGCTGGAGCATCATCTGAAGGACAGATTGCTTAAAGGCTGCATACAAACTGATATCGGTCCCCAGCTGTTTAAAATGAGCCAGATAAGAGAATCCTGAAAAATAATGGGAAATTATATATATATATATATGGGTAATATCCAGCTTCCTTTATAAATTATTGTTGGCAAAAATGATCACCAACCAATGTCTGTTTTTATCCACTCCCCACCTGATCATTGTATTGTAGGTCAATTAGTTTTTACAGTCCTGTGTGTCTACACAGTTATTTATTTTGGTTGTATTCCCCATCCATCACATTATCACATAAAGCTACTTTGATCACATGTCTGTGCAACTGTAATTTTAATGTACATCACCATGGCATTGCTAAATCTTCATTTGATCAGATTCCTTTCCTTTGCGTTTGAGACTGTCTTAGCAGAGTACAAAACAAATATATTGTTCTGTATATTTATAGTAATATGTACTGTATATAAAACTGTAATATGTATAATAATAGGTCTTTCTTTTAAAGCACGAGTATATACACTATACATTATACTACTAAACTATAGAAATTTAATTAAGTAAAAATTACCTACCCTGCAGTCTTAAATAAACCGCTGGCTAAATAAATAGGCATTTATGGGTAATTTATTTCAGAGAGCATTAATTGATACTCAATTAATGTGTGTAAACCCAAAGACAGACAATTGTCTTGACATACAATGCAACTATTTTGAAATGACTTGTTCATAAATATACATAAAAACATTATATTTAATGTATTTATATTGATCAATATTTATAATGAGACAATATACATTATCTATATAAAAAAATACATTCAGAAGAAAGTAATATTAACAATTTAACTTAAATATCAAAAAAAGGCTTTGAATCTAAATAAATATATATTCAATTTATGATTTTTGTCCTTGAGTATTGAGGTAATATATTAAATAAAATTATAGTGAATGTATATAAAAAGCAAAAACCTTACCGTTTAAGTCTTTAACAACTGTTTTACATACACATTTTATGTTTTATGACACCCATGTTGGAGCATAGTTAACAGCCTAATGAGTTACATTGAAGTACATTTTAAATTAAGATCCAAAAGCAGTTGCAAATAATGAAAATTAAACAAGATTGCAAAATTTAAACTGGAAAATGACCTAAAATATCAGCAAATGGTCAGGGTATGTTTGTGTCTTAATATACAGTGGAATTTAGTCTTCAAAATAAACTGCAAAACCAATTATTTAAAGTGAATTTCTCCAGTCAGCAATACTTGATCATCAATACATGGCTGATTTTAATATATTCTGTAAGTCATCTAAGAATGTCTGATTTTATCTTTCACCAAAATGTGGGCTGTACCTCTGTGCAGGGTGGCACAATTCACTCAACCTGTCTAACCTTTGTGACATGTGGCCCCTGCACACTCTTAACTGAACAGCACATGCCATCAGCTAAAAAGAGTTGACGGTATTATAGGGCAAATCCAAATTTCACTACATGAAAAAAATGCAACACAAAAATAACTGCTTCAACTCAAAATGCAATTGAAATCTTAAGTATTGTTTAAAGCGTTGAATATTTGCTATAATCTACAAACCTGTGGAAAGCATTAAGTGCAGTGACCTGAAGGAGGAGTTATATGACCTCATTCACCACTTGGAAAAAAAAGATAGCAAAAAGCCTAAAAAAGGCCCAACCTACCATCCACCAGGTCCTGGCTGTCATGTCATAACATAGCTGCCATTTGATGGAGCTGTCTCCAGTTTTCCCTGCCATGGCTCTTTCGGGAGCTTTCATCAGGAGCAACTCAAAAGCAGATAACAAACCTAATCAAGCCTTTATCAGATACCAGACACTCAGCTTCATGTAGGCCAATCCTTATCATGCTGCATTATGGGAAACCACAGGCACACACAAACTGGCGCGCGTGAACACACACACACACACACACACACACACACACACACACACACACACACACACACACACACAGTCCTGTTCATGAGCAATGACTCCAGCCTCCGCAGCTGCCTGTAATGACAGGATCAAGATCTGGAATCCTCTCTCTCACTCACTTTCACTCTCTCTCGCTTACTCTCTTACACACACCCTTTATTTAGGGTTTGAATTTTTAAGCGTGATAGATTAGGTGTATAAGTGTTTTTACACATTTTTTAAGCATTTTTTTACATACTAGACAAGTGAGAAAAATGTATCATAAACTGCATAACAAACTTTATTTGTATTGTTATGTATTGTATTTTTATATACACACTTTAGCACCCCGCACATAGCCCTCATAGTTAATAAGAGGAGGCTTAAATAGGAATTAATTACCCCATACAAAACCTGGTAGTCGTGTAGAGTTGAGAGTAAAGGTTTAAATATCCACAAACATGCAGTGCAAGCGGGACAATTTAATCACATTCAGGTTATATATACCAAAAAAACATTTTGATTCTACTGTGATTGCTGTAGGAGAAACTGCAACATAGTTCATATAAGAAGAGCATTTATTAAAATCTAATTAAAACCATTCTACTGCACAGTAATAGTTTGGATACTCTGGTATGTATATTTTGACTTAAAGTATAGTTTTTCTTGTCTGTTTTGACACGCAAAAAAAAGAACAATGTTAGATAGTAAAGTTAAAAAAAAAAGCTTTTTATTTATTGTGTATATTTTTAAACATTACTAGCTAAAGAATGCATTTAAGCCTCAAATGAAGGTTTGTTTTCTATATTACATACACATTTCTTTAGAAGTGATAAATCATCAATTAATCATATCCGATTTAATGGTGCACAAAGAATCCAGATTAATTCAGGACAAGAAAAGTTTGGCAAAATATGATTTGGTCACCTTTTACTTTAGCTTGTCTTTCAAACATTTTATATTTTATAATATTTAGATAATTTTTTTGTCATATTATCAATTCTTATGAAGTCATTGTTTTACAATTAAAGATGACAATTTTTAGTGTTTTATTAACTTGTCTATCTGGGAGATTTACGTTTGTTTTTTCATTACTGAAATGTGTTAATAACCCAACAATATGTGAGTCATTGTTTGATTTTTAGTAACATGCAACTCAATTAAAGATTAACTGATTTTATGGGTTTAAAACACTTTCTCTCATTTATTTCTAAATATTTTTAATCAAAAGCAGCATTACATTTTGAAAGTTTGAAGATACTTATCTTATTATATGCAAATTATGACAGAAATTAGGCAAATAATGCGGATCCTATTACAATACATTTTAATGTCTTACACATATTAGGAAAATAGGACGTAATAGTCATCTCACATTAAATGTTAAAAAAAAAAAAATTAAAGGCAAAGCCTGAATCATTAGGTCCAGATTACAAAATAAAAGATTGAATAGCTACAAACCAGTCTGAGGGCCTAAGCTAACCCAACTGAAAGCAATGACATAAACATCAGTTCTGAACCTTAAAGTGATGAAAAGATTTTCTGTAATGTCATGATGTTAAACTAGTATTTGTTTCAATCAATGCTTCAAAAGTCTCTACAAATGAACAATCAGTACTAGATTAATTATAAAAAATGTTGAAATGCTTTTTTAATGTACAAATTGTACACAATACCGTATCAAATATTAAAATTGAAGGCAACTGTGACAGTTTACACAAAATTTTTGGACAGTTTTTAGATTTTTCCATAACACAGTGTATGCATTTTAGCCTTGCAGTCTCCTGCAGAAAACTAATAGTTGAACCAAGTTCATACTTTTGACATTTAGAGATGTCAGCAACAACCTGCCACCCATGCATATGTGGTGGGTTGAAGAGAGTGAATGCCAGCTTTGTGCCATGTTTTGAACTCTCTGTAACCTATCCGGACCTTTTCCCCTTGACCTCACATTCCCAACCTCCGCCTCCTCCCATAATGTTCCAGCCAACTGCTGTCTCACTTTATGTGAATTGTGAATTTGTCTGCATCTATGTTGCAATAAGGGGTACAGTGTAATTGGCATATTGTAAACAATGTTATTTTACAAATTCGGCAGCGTGGAAGAATACTAAAATATGTGTGTTGCTCAGTTGTTGTTGTTCCTTCATTTTCCTAATCTCACAATCTGCACTGATTGTACTGATGTAACTTTAGTAGATAATTTAAACAAGGACAGTTGTATTAATTAGTTTTTATTTATTTACATTAAAGGAATTTAATTCAAGTTAAATACTTCAATTTAACTGATATACTTGTATAGATACTTTTTATGAATTATAATTAACCAGTGACTTTTTTTTTAAATAAATGTAAAAAAAATAAATCAATATTATCATTATAGCCCATATTTCCTTACTGACTACTTTAATATTTAAATATTTGATACTTTTTCCTGTGTTGCACTTCTGCCATCAAATTAAAGATGTTTGATCACATATTAAATATTTTGTGAACTGAGTATTAGCATTTCAGGCATTATTGTGTTAAGCACATTTTATATTGTTGTACTAGAAGACCCTTGATTGTAGAAGTTTGTGTAAAGATTGTGTAAAACCAGAGGTGGTCAAAGTATACATGTGTCAGATTTTACAACTGCAGTGCATTTAGTACCATTATGAAAGATGATTTTACAACTAAAAAAAAAAATAATTCCAATATACATGAGGTTGTTTTCGACAGGACCTGTTTTTTTTTTTTTTTATAAATTCCAAGAGTCCAAGTTTGAAACTTGGTATAGTAAAAATGATTAGAGGGTCCAGAGTTAAAATTAGAGTTAACATTTCCCCCAAATGTTTTTTATTTCTGTATATAAATTAATTAATAGAACATTTTTTTTTACAAAACTAAATATCTTGCAGACAAAAAAGAGCAACAAGGTAAACTTATGTTGTGCTGCCACAAGCTTTTTGAAGAGAATAACTTATGTACTTTAACTCTTTTTCAAATTGTACTGTCATTACCATATTTGCACACATTGTGTTTTTGCTCTTTAATTTTATGACCAACTCTCTGACTAGAAATCTCTCCTCTATTACATGACGTCCACCAATCACAAAAGGCAAGAGTGGTCTTTTGAAGCATGCTAAGCCAGCCAATGACATTATTCCATGTTGATCATGATAACATCAGTTGTCAAAAGTTTCAGAAGAAAGAGACTTAAACCCTGGCTGGTGTCGTTCTGTTTCATAGTGTAGAAAGGAGGTCATCCCAACCTTCACGGGTGAATTTTGCTTCTTGTGAACTTTGGCCACATTGTAGAATCAACTGATTCAAGAAACTCCCAGGAAAATAAATCTCTGACGTGGAAAGGTAGTCATATATCAATAATTTATTATTTTTCTGCAATCAGTTACCAACAGGTGGCTGTGAATTACACTATTAGTGATTGTGAAGACAGAGAGGACATACTTATTTTTCACAACAGCACAACAGTTTTACTTTACATTGAGAAAAACACTTGACTGCACACATTTTATTAGTTTTATTGTCATCACCAAGGTTTTTTTTTTTGCATTATATTTTTTATTAAGACTTTAAGAATAGATAAATCACACATCCCCGCATAATAAATGGAAAACTGCAATCCAAAGCGGAATTAAATATAATTGCAAGCACTTCAAGTGAAAATAAAATCGATAGCCTCCTTGAAAACCACTTATTATTTATTTCATGTATTTTTAAGCAATTTATTCATGTAACAATTCCAGAAACATGTTTATTCATAATTAGAAGATGTTTTAAAAAGCACACATTGTTCTTGAACTATTGCAGCATTTGCTTATTTGCCTCATCACAAAAAGACAATAGTGGTAATAAATTATAATAGTAATAAAAACCCAATTGTTTATTTGCACTTAGATGACCCTCAGACGTCTAACAACCCAAATGAAGTCGCTCTGAGGCAAATGAGTGAGTGTTGTGTTTGTTTTGAGGTCAGCACTCACGCTCTTAGCGCCCAGGGAGCGACACTATACACTTTCATCTATGCTCCCTCCTTTTGAGGATGAGGTGATCCTGCTATGACACAGACGATCTTTTAGGGTGGCTCAGAGGAGGCACGAGTGACTGTCAGTCAGAAGAAAAGCACAAAGCTGTGGGGAAGCCCGTCAGCTCTGACAAGGGGCCATCATTCACGAAACAGCACGAAGGAGGACACATGCCGAGCCAATCAACAGAGACCCTGCTGAGAACAGACAGCATCAGAGCGAGACGCAGTCAACCATGACGATGAAGGAAGGTTGAGGGGGATGCTTTGGAAGCGTTGAGAGTTCAGCAAGAGTTAAAATAAACCATACCAAGACCTCTTCCAAATAAATATATACATTTAATAAACTTTATATTTGGCAAGCTGAGGTTAAAAGAAAAAGGTTGTAGTTAATGATTTGATCACTTGACCCAGTTTTCTATCGTGGAATTTTTACTATGCTTTCTGAAAATTATACTACACATTTAGAAAAAAGATTTTACAATAATTACAAAGCACTGAGTATGTATGTTTCACACAATGTCAAATAAAAGCATAAGAATCTAAAAAAAACAATGATGTATTTTTTGGAAGTGAGTTAAAGAACTGTTTGCAATAAACTAATTTAACAAAATAAAAATAGAGCTTTTACAAGCAAACAGGAGAATGTCTGCCACATTTTTGCAGGGCAAAATGGCACACACTTATTTAACCAAACCAATGAATTGTTCCTTCTCTACCACGCCATCCAAAATCTCAGTATCTAAAAGACGTCTCCTCACAAACATTCCAGTACTGCTGTATTAGGCCCTTCTAGACCAGAGGAAGTACATAAGGAGCTCTTTGTTAGCTTGTACTGGAGCAACATTGTGTAGCATACAGTGCCTGCCCAAGATAAAAGGCTTGCCTTTCCTCTCATCTAAGCAAAGTTTATCCTCCCTGAAGTGTCTAATTTCTGCTCAGGCAACAAAGGGATGGTTTCAGTCATAGAGCACATTCACTTATCAAAATGTCCATCGTTTAAAGTCACTCAGATTCGGTGATAGGAAATTAGACTTGCATCCGTGTGCGTATGTACATTTTAGACAAATGATGACAATCATAAACCTGGAAATGGATTTTCAAGACACCACAGGGCAACATTTTACTATATATATATATATAGCCAGCTAAGTCACATCAATGAACACATTTTTGTAACATTTGATGGAAAGTATTGGCACATTTTTTGATGGATGATTTTTAAATATTTTTTTCATAAACTTAAAATGACACCTATAAAGATTAAAGGAACATCACACTTAACCTTAAATATAAAATACTGATTATATTACCTTTAAGCACTAATACAAGTCTGATTTATAAAGCACAACCAAATAAGTTTTGTGTAAACATTACAAGTCACATGTTAATAGGTATTACTGACATAATATCTGATTTTAAACTGCAGGAAAGTGATCATTCAGAATTTAAAGCACCAATATTATCAGCTCCATAACTATGTATATTATAGTCATTCAGTTATACATAATAAAATGACAAAAATGTGTTTATGAAGAACATATGAACAGTTCCCTTCAGTACAGCACATTTCGTTAACTAAAAAAATGTGTAAATATATGGAGGTGCCACAACTCGAAGGCATGGTCAGTGTCCTGGTAATCAGAATGCTGCTGAAGAGCTGTATTGTGTGCTTTTCATGGAATGATCAAGGCACCAGGGCTTTGGCCATGCCAGGGACTCCCGACAAAGCACCACTTAACTGTCACATCAGCCATGTGTGGCAAAGTGCCCATCACCACAGTGACAGTGGCAAACAGCAGGCCATGAGCCTGACAGAGCCAGACAAAACAGGCATAGGGCATCAGGCCAGAGACTCTGTGAGCCACTGAGCATTATGATAGCCTCAATACTCACCTAACCACCCTGTGCTTGTCTCATAAGTCTAACTAAAAAAGTTAAATATGGCATAAATTTCAAAAATTAAACAATTTGATATCCAAATGGAAGTCTGTCAAATTTTGGAACTGTATGCTCATATTGAGTTCATGTATACACCAAGCAGATGTGTGATTGATGTCCAAGCTGGAACTAATCCATAAAAATAAACAGACAGAGGTAATAAAAGAATTTTGCAACCCCTATGGCTGAATATACGCTTCATTTAACAGGGAACCACACAATGTCCGCTTCATTAGCTTAACGTAAATGTTTGGTTTAATTAAAATCAGCAGCATAAAACACCCACTACCGTTAATCAACAAAATATCTTGTCTGCTATTAATCATAAATATAAGACCACTGCAAAATTCAGTTTCTCTGATTCTACTCTTTATAGGTATAGCGTACCACAAAAGTAAGTACACCCCTCACATTTCTGCAGATATTTAAGTACATCTTTTCATGAGACAACACTAACAAAAGTAGTCTGTGTGCCGCTTACACAACAGAGTAAATTTATACTTCTCTCAAAATAACTCAATATACAGCTATTACATGTATTACATGTATAAGAAATATATACAGTTGCAAGAAAAATATGTGAACAATTTGGGATAGCTTGGATTTGAGCATAAATTGGTCATTAAATGTGTTCTGATCATCTAAGTCACATCATCAGGTGAAATCAGGTGATGTGCAGCTCTGTAATGAGAAGGGGTGTGGTCTCATGACCTCAACATCCTATATAAGGTGTGCCTAATTATTAGGCAACTTCCTTTTCTTTGATAAAATGGGTCAGAAGAGAAATTTTACGGACTCTGAAAAGTAAAAAAGGGGAGATGTCTTGCAGAGGGATGCAACATTCTTCAAATTGCCAAAATTTCAAGCGTTATCACCGAACAATCAAGTGTTTCATGGCAAACAGCCAACAGGTTTGAAAGAAGTGTGTTGGGGAAAAAAAGCCGCAAAATGACTGCCCACGAATTGAGGAAAATCAAGCGTGAAGCTGCCAGGATGCCATTTGCCACCAGTTCCCCCCTCACTCACGCAACATGGAGGATTAAAGGTTCGCCTCTCATTGCTGGGGATTCCCGGTTCGAATCCCATTCTGGGTGGAGTTTCCACATTCTCCACATGGGTTTCCTCTGGGTTCTCCGGTTTCCTGCAACAATCCAAAAAAATTGATTCAGAGTACATTTAATGCTCCAATTTGCCCCATAAAGTGTATGGTTTTGGCTGTGTGAGTGAGTGTGCCCAGCGATAGTTTGGCACCCTGTCCTGGGTGTATATTTCATTATGTGTGAAGTTGTGCTTTTATCTCATCTCATTATATTCCGCTTAATCTATATTAATATAATAGGGACTAGGGTCACGAAAGGAGTGTTCCCCAAGCCTATCCAGGGGAAACACACGCTCAGACAAACACACACAAAATTTGGACTATTAATCGAAGGATGCTAAATAAGTGACTTGAACCCAATGCATGAGACTAGCAGCAGTGGGCAGTTTCTTTAATGAAACTTGTCAGGCAAGTTCATTATTTGTGTGACTGTGTCAACACTTGCATCCTCCCAGGGCTGAGTATTTGAAAATCTTTAAAACTCCCATCTGCTGGTCTTTTCAAACCATCGTCGTAATGTATGTATCAATGCGTTCTTGGTGCCATTACCAAGCCAAGATAAATATGGAGGGTTTTATCAGTAAGGGCACCTGGTGTAAAAAATTGTGCCTAATCAAACATGCAGATAAGGAAATGGAGTAATGGTGAAAAGTTGTGGAGCCAAGTAGTAAGATAAGAACAATAAATAAAGGAATGTTCTTCGAAAGAGAGAGATGCAAAATAAGTGGTATTTGTGAGAGTGGGAATGTTGAATGATGACACAAAGACTGGCAAAGTATGGGACAGACATGGGCTTGTGGCTTAGTAACCAGTATTGTGACTTGAAGGTCCCCGATTTGCTTCCTGGTTCCATCAAGTGCTATGGATAAAGCACTAGGCTAGGAACCTAACCCCTAATAGCAACCCGTGCACAGTATACATGTGCTCACTTTACTCAGCGTGTGTATATGCCTGTGTTTCACTGCACAGATGGGTTAAATGCAGAGGACAAATTGTTGTGTGTGCAAGCACAGCAGGCAAAACGGATCACTTCAGGCTGAAAGGCTAACGTACTGTGTGTGCAAGAGACCAAGTGAAAATGAAGTCTACGCACAGCGAGGACCAAATTGTCTCAAGCAATCAAAGAGGCAAAGCATAGCAACCAGCAGCAATACATGGCACATGTAGCAGGGCATCCAGATAATCAAAAACTACAGGACCCACCACCTGGATGTGACAACACCCCCTCCTTTTCAAATGTGCTGAACCAATTCTACATACAGATCGAGGCACAGAATTATGTGTTAGCAAGTATAACCCCCCTCATCTCCCAATAATCAGGGGTTGTGTGTAACAGCAGCTGATGTGACGGAAACTCTTTGCAGAGTTAATACAAAAAAGCTGTATCAGTATTTTTTCCCCCATCCATCCCAGATATTTACACAACTTGCTACAACACCCTTCACATACACTCTTTAAAACTGTCTGAAAAAAGGTAACAAAGCATTTGGGTGACTACCAAAATGTTTAACAGTTTCTTCCCCCCAAGCCATCAGACTCAATCTCAACAGCGACTGGACCAAAGAGTTACTAATGCACCCAAGTTGTCTTTTTAGCTGGTAAATGTCACAAAGCTGACGGATGAAGCTTGCAAAGTTGCAAGGGGTTGAGGTGAAAAAAAAAGTAAAGGACTTTAAATATTTGGTGTGAGATTGCAAGTGATGATGCAGGAGTGATCTGTTCCAGACAAGTATCTGCCAGAATAAAAGGAAATGTTAACAGGGCAGCATGTTGTACAGTTAAAGGCAGGAGAGGAACCTGGAGTGTCAGAATGTTAGAAAGATGGACCAGATTAGGAGTGAGTTTACTGAAAGGATGGCATAAGTAAGATATTTTCAAAAGGCATGATGTAGAATATTGATCACCATTGTGAGACCATCACCACCTCTAATTGGATCGGGTAAAACAAGAAGATGTAATAAGAAGATGAAGTTCATGTAGCTCAAAGGCAAACCTTCGCATGCCACTATATTTATTGAAACATGATCAATTTCAGGACACAGAAACAGAAAATCATGTTTTGGTCTTAACACACCAATAACTGCCATGTTGCCAAGACTGACATATTTAGAGAACTTATCTGATGTGTGCAAAAAAAAAGGCGCAGCAAACAAGTTCAAAATTCAAGATTGAGAAAGGTTTGAATCCTGTGTTTAAGTGCACTTTTACTCTGCCAAATAAAACTTTAGCTGATATTTAAAATCCAGTAGTAAACCCTGTTTAAATTAAGTCACTGTAATTGCTGCCAGTTTATCGCTGATAGGTCACCTACCAAGCTGCCAAGTGCAGTAGGAAAACCAACTGTCCAAAATCTATTATAAAAAAAAGAACAGATGATATTAATGAAAAATAAAATGGCGAGTATGCAGTGTATCACCAGGCACAAAAGGACAATGTAAATGTTATAGCAAGCACATCGAAACGACAACACAATATACCAGTCTATTAACACAATTTATTAAAAATGCACAAATAAATAACAAGTATATAGTGTCTTGATCACAAAATCAAAGTACACCACATGAAAATAATCAACAAAAGACCCCCGAAAAACTGATTATGAAGCTTTAAAGTCTTCACTGTAGTGCAGTAAGGGGTTACAAACAGTAAAACGCAATACTACTGATTGCAACAGTAGATGTAAACGAAACAGCACAAAGGCAGGAATCTTGATATTACTAAAGTATGTGTACATCTGTATGGATATTAGCATTTTCTTAAGCAAATGTCCAGCAGGTGTTATTGCTATAACAGTATATGTTTATACATGTGCATATGTTTATGACAACCTACATTTACAGTACTAATAAGAGAATTCTTTAGATATTTGTCCAAGTAAACGCCTAACATATTTAACATGACGTAGTTGGAATATGGTTGCCAAATACAATAGAGCCATGCTGTAAATGGCGTCATGTGCCATATACCTTTATTAAACCACACAAATGCATCAGCTTAAAATAGTTGGTTATCTATAGATTTGTATAATGGTTTATAAAAGACTGTAGAAGCTACAAATAATTTTCTTTACAGAAATAACCAAATGTTAGAGCTAATCGAAAACCCAAATAAACAAACACAAAAAACTCTATAATTGGTCACTTATTTAATGAGGAAAAGTGGCAAAAGTATAGAAACCTCAAGACTACACTGAGTTATTTATGAATTATTTAAACAACACTGACCAATGTTTTACAACACATATGTGAAACTGGATCATAACGATCTCATCAAAAGCAAGACATTAAACAATCTGTGAAGTCAGAAAGGAACACAGGATAATTTTAAAACAACTAAAGGCATTTCTCTAGTCTCTAAGAAATGGTAGATGGTGGTTAGGTTGTCAAGACGATCAATCTGAAGGTTGTGGTTTTAAAACCCAGGTCCACTGAAGTTACCAATGTGGGTCCTTGAGCAAAACCCTTAACCCTAATTGCTTCAGGGTGCTGCATCAACCCTGTGTTCTGACCACAATTAAGTTGGGATTTTTATAAATCACTTTGGATAAAAGCATTAGCTTAATGACCAAAATGCAAAATGTAATGTAAATGTCTAGTTAGATTTTAATGTTCTCGAGTCAACCATTAGAAGAACATGGAACACTGGGCATGGAAATTACATTTTTTTTAAAAAAGAATGGAAATCTGAAGTATTGGAAAAATATTTTATGGATTGATAATGGACTACATAAGGCTAAAGTTTCACAATCAAGTCTAGCCCAAGGATCAGCCTTGAAACACAGTAATGGCAGTTTAGAACTGTTTTAATACGTTTGGTTCAGGATGACTTTCCAATAATAATGAAACTATGTTTTTTATTATTATTATCCTAAAGATAAAGTCAGGACATCATTCAAAAAAGGTTAATACATTGAATACCGTCAAAGTCCTTAATCCATTAGAAAACGTCATCCAACTAAAATGTTTTAGAGCTTAAGTAAGCAGTTTATAAAGTGACTAAAATCCGAGAGTTGGGGTTTTTCTGTTCTAAAGAAATGTGCTATTCTCTAATTTCCCCAAACTAATGTGCAAGACCAATTTTTAAAGTAAATAAAGCGGTTTTAAATTACACAAACCTTTATGAGGTAATTGACACAAGAACATAATCTAAAAGTTAAACTGTCTTGAAATAAAAATAACATTTAAAAAGAGAAAAGCTTAACATGGAATAGTCTAATGATTTTTAAACTTTTCAAAATCGACACAAATTATCATCCCGCCCCCCCCCCCAACCCCCCCC
>JAOUQT010000039.1:9532192-9544351 GCA_025769995.1 Xyliphius kryptos
TAATTAAGCATCATCTTTTAAAGTCACAAGTCACATATAGTATTACCATACTTTACCATACCTGGAATAACTTCTTACTGTACATAATTATTTAGAGTGGCTCAGTCGTTTAGTGGGTATCATATTCGCCTCATAGCAAGAAAGTCCTGTGTGGGTTGAACTGTAACTTGCAGTAGGGTAATTCGTGTTGCTAAATAGCCCTTACAGCTGACCTGATATCCCTATAACACAGAGCACTACTGTGCAGTCAAACTACACAAAGCGATGAAGAATTATGAGTTGAGATTATATAATAATTGAGATAAACCATAAATGCAAGAAAAATATTAATGAATTTGCTATTTAAATAATTAAAATGAAACAATACTAAAAGTTGATCAGTGTTATAAACTTTAGGGGGTCCGAACAGAACTTCTGTCTATAATAAAGGTATGTTTTTTATCGGTGTTCTGGCTTCCTCCCTTCAAAACATTTCGATAAGCTGTGGATCCATTGTAATGAATGAAGTTAAATAGTTGACACGGTTTCTGAATAGAATGAGAGTTTTCTCAAATTATTCTAAAGACATTACTGACCTGCTTTAATTTCTGTATTATGTCGTCGCATGCTAGACTTTTATTTTGAAGCGCATCTACACACGCTACACTTCAAGTCCCGTCTCTAACTGACTTCACGCTATTTACGTAGACATTATGATCGCTGTTTGTTTGTCTGTGGCCCTTCACCCCGGAAAAAGGCATCGGTGGCATTAAAGGCAACACGGTATCAGTGTTGAGACACAGGGCTGAACTACCAGACACACGCGTGTGTTTTAGAGAAGCTAGAACAGACTGGAGGATGCAGACGCCTCGTTCCTCGTCAGCGCTGGCTGCTAGCGGCGAGGTGTCGCTTTCTTTCCAGGATGAGCTCGCTGCCACCATCCACCGAGCTTTCGAGGTGGCGGTGGAAATCGCGGTGGTGGAGGTCAGCAAGTTAGTAAGCCAGGCACTGGGTGATGTGCGCGATCAGATGAAGGAGACTCTGAGGGAGAACACGTTTTTAAAGACGCGCCTGCAGTCCGCCGAACACGAGCTGGACACCGTGAAGAAAGGAAAAAGGAGCGGGAGCCCTGTTGCAGGTGATACTGATTGTCAGCCGCAAAGCGATTTCTCTCAACGACACGAAAGCCAGACCAAGTGTGAGAGCCGATCCACGGGACATGCAGAGAATCCAACAGCGCAGGAAACCCAGAAAAGCTGTCGGTATGGCAGCAGCTCTGATAGACTAGACGAGTCTTTTTGTGAAATCCGTGAGGATGGCAGTGTTCAATCACGTGACTTGGGCTCCACAGCATTGTCAGTGCAGTGCCGTGATGAAAAGTCAGGTAAGCATTCAGGTACCAATACACGTAACGATCACTGGATTAGGAACAGATGACGAAAAACGATTAGACTACATTTTTGATACAGCACGTAGACGCCAGAGAACAGAAACGCTATGCTCAACTCCGACAGTGGCCGATCAGCTACTGTGTGACCTTCATATGGATGTTGCTGTGCAGATATTGCTGAAACACTGGTACCACACCTCCCGGCTCCACCGATTTCTAAGTTGCTCCAGTTGGTTCTTTTACCCATTGCTGGTAAATGTTGGTTTCTGGTGTGCAGTGCGCAGGTAAACACCACCTATAAAAGCAGACTGTGACAGATTACTTTATCAGTGATCACATGTCACCAACGATTGTTCAGTGTATACACTATGGTCCTAGCTATATATTATCACACAGTTATATTAGCCCCTGTTTATACTTGTAGTTAACAGTGATTAATTGCTATCTTATTGCCCATGATGCATATTGTTGCCACTTGTTAATGTATCCATGGAGCAGACACGTGAGATCAAATCACTTGAGATGCTAATGGAGTTGAACTGACATCCTGACAAGCTGTCCATTTCCTACATGATCAAGCAGAGTGCATATGAATGGGCCTTGCCACCCTAGTTTTTGCCCCAAATCACACGTTCATTCCATGTGTATGTAAAGAATCACATCTTGCTCATGTTGATTTAAATTAGTTAAGATTTCTTCGGTAGTTCAAACTCAAATACAATGTGTCTTTATTCAGACATGTGACTTGCACCATTAAAAACGTAACTCATCACCTAACTAAAATTATGGTCCAAGTCATTTTTTGTGCAAAATGATATTTTTTGCCTAAATCACCTCCCCACCATGCTGTCCACCTCTGGTAAAATGTGCTTAGTCAAAACAGATCATGTGATTCTAGCTTATGTCAAGAGTGAATTTTAATTGACATAAATAATATTTAAATGAAAAACCTGAAAAATGGCTTAGGCCATTATATTAGGAAGGTGACTAAATAATAATTCATCATTATGTGTTTACAGATGCACCACATGTATCTGTTGAACAGCCAGTCTGTAAGAAAGAGGAAGACCTAGAGCCAGTGCTGAGTGTTGCTTTTGGAGATGATGGGAAGGGCGAGAATAAACCAGTTGAAGACGACACTGACATTAGACCAAGCTGCAGCTTTAGCTCTGAACACGATGAAGAGTTTGAACCAGACAGACTTTCTCTTGTTCAGTCTAAACTGTTGGAGGACTGGAGGCCTGACCCGGAGGCACCACAGAGAGATCAAAACGAGAATGCAAGTGCTGGACATAGCCATAGTCTTGGTAATAATTTGTCATTTTGCAATGATTTGGTTTGATTTTGTATTTCTAACTTTAATTTTATATCGCCATCACACAGCTCTATATAATTTACAGCATTAAGTAACACTATTCATAATAATGAAACAAACAAGTGTTACTGAAGATATCATTTGATCCGAAACCTTTTGTGGTTGTTGTGGCCTTGTGGCTGCTGTTGTCGCTTATCTGAGAAGCTTCACCAGTTCTACTGAGTAGTGGATAATCCTTGCTATTAATACACTGTTTGTGATCACACCTGTGACATTATTAGATTGCTCTGACATTGTGGTCTGGATGTCGTAATTGTTGCAGAATATGCTAGATAAATATGTCATTGCATGTAGGTGTTATTGTAGAACATGGACAATAGAGTGAGACTGCCACCCTAACCATAAGATATTGTGTGTCTTTGCAGGTAAGTTTTATAATGTAACTATAATATTAACAAACTGACATCAGCTATTATACTACATGAAAGAAAAGGAACAAGAAGTTACTTTTTGACATAAAATAACAGCTGTTCAGATAATATTGTCTATCTTAACTGAAAAGATCTAATTTATGGTCAGGAAATGTAACTAGTCCCCTTTTTACATGTATTATCAGCAAGGTTGCAAATGTTTAGTACTGCCACTTGGTTGTTTTTTTAGCATAAAGAGACTACTGAGGTTATAATGTATTTGTTTGCAAGTATAAGTTATTAATTGTTTCATTATCAGATGTGCCAGAAATGATCTCCACACCTGTTGGTGGTAATCCTGGTTTTTCAGCCTCTTTCGACACTCTCTACCAGTCTGTATCCGGAGCTCACCTCGTCCATCCTGCCCTGCAAAAGGACAATGTCCAGATGAGAACAAACCTCCCCACCAGGATTCACCAGTGTAAAATCTGCGGCCATTCGTTTAGTCGAGCAAGTGATCTGCGCAGACATCATAGTCACCGGCACAGAGTGAGGACAGCTAACACGGTTAAAACGGGAAATGCAGGGAGACCTGTCAAACAGCAGCTATTTCCTCCAGGCTGTAGCCCATATCACTGCAGCGAATGCGGCAAAGACTTTAACCGCATGGAAAACCTAAAGACGCATTTGCGCATTCATACTGGAGAGCGTCCCTACTCTTGTTCTGTGTGCGGGGTACGGTTCCGACACTCGGGGGCTCTCACGCGCCACTTTCGTATCCACACGGGTGAAAAGCCGTACGTGTGCGGGCAGTGTGGGAAACGTTTCCGTAACTGCGGTGGATTGCGCTTTCACCAAAAATCACACAATACAGACAGACACGTGATGCTAAATTGTGTTTGAAAGACATGTATTGTTTTTTTTTTTTTAGAAAGGTGTGTGATTTAGTGCTGGTGAGTATAACCTCTAATCAGCATCTTGATCATTATAAACCATTACCTCAATGTCAATATACTGTATATGCTGAATTTTTATTATTTTTTTATTTTATTTCACTTTTATATGATTAGTGCACTCACTAAAAGTTACAAATATTTATACTGAACAATTGTTGAAGCAATTATTTTTTATTGCATTTGTGGGATTTGTAGAACGCTGTCATGTCTGTGTGGGTATATCCTTATAAAAAATGTGTGTGTGTGTGTGTGTGTGTGTGTTAGCTGGTTTAAACAATTATTTTAAGTGCACTCTTAATATAAAGATGGCAAATTTAAATAGTAAAGCACCTGTAGTACTGGGCAACAGTAAAAGACACGTGCCAAAGAAGTGTTATAAAGATGGCTTCAAAACTAATTAAATCAAACCAGTCTTTAAGGAAAGTATTAGGAACATGAGGCAGGCTGCATATATTACTGATAAATTGCCCCCATTTTAACCACTAACTGTGGTTAAATCACAATTGACTCTCATAGCAGAAGCAACATGTTCTAGCTATGTGTAAACTAAAGAGATATAAGCGACTTGGACCAGATAGCACAAATAGTCCGTATGTGTGAATCCAGCTGCTCCTGAGTGCCTGTCCTTTACTTTATAGTATCACTTGTGTACCAGCAGTGATGGAACCATTTATAAATATCCAGCCGAAGTTAATTTTTTTATGTGGTTTAGCAGGGATGTGTGCGTCAGAATAGCGAAGTGAACTAGTGGAGCTGCTGCAGTGAGTTTCCTTGTTTGTGGAGGATGTTAGCCACTTTTTTTTTACTAATACAGAGATTAATATGCAGTAAACCGTATTGAACTCAAATTTGGTGTGATAGCCTGTTACACTCGTATCACATTTTAATGAGACAGTTCTTCTGAACACTTTGTTTGCCACATTTGATTCTTTTTTTCATCAGAAGTATGTATTTGGTCTGTTATAGCAGAGAACATGTTGCTTTCACATTTTTCTGTAGTTTCACTGTTTTTAAAGTAATGTTTGTACTAAACCGTTGCAGAATACATATTTATATCAAAATGTGCACTATACAGAGAATAAGACTTTTGCACAGTACTGTATGTGTTCATTGAATAAATTGCTTTAGCTACTAGCTTCGCTTGCTAAATTATTATTTTTTTGTTTTGGACACCATGCCGTTATTCAGAATCCCTGTACCATGCCGAAACAGACAGCAGAACAAACTGGAAGGAAAATATATGGATGTGATTGGATGGATGTTTTAAGGTAATCCCAGGTTGAAATGAATTAATAAATACTACTTGAGAGAGAAAAGGCCAGTGTCACTACTTTCTGTCCCTGCTGTATGTCAGATGTGTAAGTTGTATGTAGTCATAATAGCAAGTCATTAATGTGTGGTTTGTTTGGAAAATGTGCAAAGGATTAAGTAGAAAGCTCCTGGAATTTATTTATTATGCAGCCTGGTCAACTGTAAGTGAAGGCAGGAATGAAATGTGTGAACATAGCATGGATATCAACATGACCTTTGTTCAATAAATTCAGAAAGCCTCTTTAAATTGTTTCTTTATTGAAAACAAAGCTGTGGATTTGGACATTTTAGTGTTTTTGTGTCTGATATCATATGTAACACGGTTACAGTGTATGGAACTAAACTACTGTATATTGCCAGCTGAATGAGGAAATCTGACCATCTTTTCCACTTCATCCCTAAGGTGTGCAGTGGGGTTGAGTTCTGATCTGTGTGCTGTCGATGGATAATAATAATAATTAAATATTATTATTATTAAAATTGTCCACAGTGACACAATAATCTAATGGCAAGTGGTTAATAGCAAATGACACCCGACACATGGACACATCTGTGTGCTGTCATGCTTCACACGGCTTGTATCTAATCTGAGATTCTACTGTGTAAAAGTAATAATAATTTCTGAAATAACTGAGGCACACATTATGGCACATGCAATCGCTGGCCATTTTATTAGGATCCTCCCCATGTTCAGTTGCTTGTTAACACAAATTTCTAATCAGCCAATCACATGGCCACACTTCAATGCATTTACGCATGAAAAGTTCAAGACTTAGTGAAGTGCAAACTGAGCATCACAATGGCGAAGAAAGGTGATTTAAGTGACTTCAAACATAGCATGGTGGTTGTTACTAGACAGTCTGGTCTGATTATTTCAGAAACTGCTAGTATACTTGCACTTCACACAATCATCTCTAGGGTTTACAGAGAATGGTCCGAAAAAGAGAAAGTATCTAGTGAGCGGCAGTTTTGTGGACAAAAATGCTTTGTTGATGTGAGAGGTCGCAGGAGAATGGACAGACTTTTTCAAGAAAATATAAAAGCAACAGCAACTCAAATGATCACTCTTACAACAAAGGAATGCAGAATACCACGTATGCCACAAAAAAGTAAGGCCGTGGCAAAAGGGGGCCCAACCTTTTACTAGCGAGATGTACCTAATAAAGTGTCTGCTGAGTGTATAATTCATTCAGAACTGGACAATACATATGCATGCCATATGTGTAACTGCTACAGAATAGTAACTATCCTTGTAAACTCTCTTGCAAATTATTTTCCCCAGCTATTTTGCTCTTCACTGAAGAGGCCGACCATTTGCACCTTTAAGGGTTCCCCTAAACAGACATTTAATCAGACATGCCAACTAACCCTTTCCTAAAATATCATATGTATTTCACATGTGCTAATTTGAATAATGTGTCTTTTGAAACAGTTGTCAAAGTGTATTTACATGTTATGTCCTGCAACTGCACATTATCATAAACACTGAATGATTATCTGTAAAATCTTGTAATCCTGCAACATTCAATACCTGTTAAACATCATGTACGAAACTCAGCATCAGAGCAAAATTATTTATTTTAATTTATACTATATATAAAATGTATTTTAATTAATAAAACTTTTATTATAAGGTTTAGGACGTGTTTGGTTTTAAAATAATTTTCAGCATCAACTATATCATAACACAAAAAAGGTGATTCACAAATGCACCGCTGTCCTGTATCGTTGCATAAACAGAGCCATAGCTGATTGCAAATGATTGGCCATATAATCCGTAGGTCATCTGGCTCCTTCCTTATTAGCAAACACTGGTGCAAACTTCCTTGAATTTCTCTATCCATTATACACACGTCTTCTTTCTCCATACTGTGCACTGTGTCTTCAATAATATAGGCACCGGACACACCACACACCATCAGCCAACAAAAATTTTTGAATCAGTGAACACTACTCTTCTTTTGTGCAAATCACAGGTGGGCAGCCATATTTTCTTATATGACACTCAAAAATGAGAATTTTAAACCTGCATAGCAGTGACTGGCGAGACACTGACCTCATACAGATGGTGAAAATATGGCAATGCTATCAAGAGAAATTTTAATACAACACATATATATTTACATTTAAATAGTGATTGTTGGAAATGTGTTGATTAATTGTGATTATGTCTGTTTACATAAGTAGGTAACAACATTTAGATTAATTGTTATATTTTGCATAGTGTTTTATTTTGAAAAGAAGGTGTGAGTGAGATAGAATAAAAGTGAATGAAAGAGAGAAAGGTGAAAGAGAGAGAAATAAAAGTTAAACTGTCTCTCGTCCTTCACCCACTAGAACTTTTTCCACATGAACACATTAAAGTGTAATCAGTTGACATGCAGTCTTATGTACACACACTGAAAATGTCCTCACCCTCCTTTTCTCACATACTGTCAGCTCCTCAAAAGTCATTTGACTTATTCATGGTTTCTGCAGGTAGAAGCAAGTCTTATGCAATGCTTTTAATAATGCTTTTTTAATTTTATATATCAGACAAGGGTGTCCTGTTGTTAATTCTTATTTATTTATTTATTTTTATTAACAGCATCGATACCTGTTATATCAGATTGTTCTTGATGTATGGGACAATTTGAAATATTATAATATACTGAGTTTGTCCTTGATTTAAGAATCAGAAACATTGCCATGGCCATCCCAGAAATAGCTTAATTAGATGCATAAGAGTGGTGCTGGTATTATTTCTTTTCAACATTATTTAAAATGTTTAATGCTTATTAGAATCAAATTGCTTTTTTTGCTAAATATATAAAATGCCTTCTAGTGCTTTTTAATAACACGCAGAAACCTTGTTGTTATGGCACTTCCCCAATAATCTATTTACACACTGGTTCAAAATGAGCATGTGTATGAAAGTACGCAGGTAAAAACAGGTCTAAGAGCTTATTACAAAAGTCCTTTCAGGAATTATTATATTCTAATGGAACAATTCTAATAGAATGAATTGTTGTTTGATTAGCATATTCGAGTAAAAACCACTGTGGCTGCAGCTGTTTAAGAAACCAATAGAAAACAGTATCATTACAGAATGTGCAGGGCATATGCACATGCTGCCATCTTAAAATTATTTTGGCTCATTATGTATATTATAATACATCATGCATAATTTTGTCTCATCAGTGAAAAACCATCAGCAGGCAACAGTAATTATTGTCCAATGTTCTCTGTTCACTGTGCCATTCCTTCAATGTGTAAAAACAATAAACAAACTGCCTTATGTCATACACTCTGTCATTGCTTATACTGGCTGCACAGATGTACTACATGGGATAGGATAAGGTGACCGAGCATCTGAATGTCTTGTCAGCTGTTGCAGACCTGGGGAATCAAACACCAGTACCTAACCCAGCTGCCTTTTTCCAGTGCTTTACCAACTGAGCTATCCAAATAGCTGCCTTTGAAATAGAAAATGTTTCTCACTGAGAACATAATTCAACCACAGACTGAATATTGATAGTTGTGTTCCAAATAACAGTGGTTTGTTGAAAACAATGGAGAAAAAGCTAGATCACTGTAATTGTTCTATATACACAGAGGCACTGGAAGCACTGCACATTCTATTCCTAATGAAAACATGAACAAAATATCAATTTTTAAACTAAAAATAAAAAAAATATATAATCAATTGTTCAAAAATATCAGTTTCTGCATATTAATTAAAACAAACTAATATTTACAGTATAACCCAAGATTTGTTTTTATTTCCTGGTAATCACTGGACTAATATTTAGTTATATAACCTGTAATTCTTATAACTGCTTTAAAGTGGAGTCAACTATGCCAACCCACGCTGACTGTATTACATTCCACATTTCTGCATTCCTGGGTTCTGCAGCAAAGACAGCATTTTTATGTCACTCCACAAATTATTTTTCAGATTGAGGTCACTGGATTGGGCTGGTCACTTCATAACAGCAATCGTGTGGGTCTGGAAGCAGGAAGTTTGCTGCTTGCTGGTGTTTTTGGAGTCTCGTGTTATTTCAAGGGCATTTCTTCTTCAGCATAAGGCAACATAAACTCATCCAGTATTTTAAAATACTCAGACTGGACCATGGTGCTTGGTATGTAATAAATGGGCCTGACTACAGTGTAAGGGTCATCCACAAACCATTGTGCTTGCACTTCCATGTTTTACAGTCTTCCACTTCTTAATGTTTTTTTCAGCAATGGTACTTTATGTGTATTTCTTGCAAATATTATTGATGCAGTACTCACTGTCCGTAAGGATATTCTTCGATTTCTCTTGGGCATTCTTGTTACTCTATGATCTATGCATATGGTGAGAAGGCTGGGACATGGGGTACCTCCTCGAATTACGTTTTTGCAACTTGGTATGTCTGTGAATATCAAACCAGTTTCCAGAAGATGCTGGTGATGACTCCATGGTTAAGAATTTATTTATCAAAGGTTTTAGGCTTCAAGCTTAACCAGTGCCAAGGTGCCACAGCTTTCTGCAGCAGAGAAAACCTATTATATCTGACTTTGCCATCCCCAAATACTTACCCAGCTGGAATATATTAAGAAATTAATTTGTATATGTGACGAATTCTTTTTTTTATGCAATGCTTCAAATTGCATGCTATGCCTTTCACAAAATTATATCACAAAGACACAAAGGTTAAATTTAGCTTTGAATTCCTGCCTGTTGTCCTTGTTTCTGTCATTTACATACTGTATGAGTGTTTCTGGATTCTTTCTGAAGGGATATTTGAATTCTAACTTTTGATAACTTATGCAAATCTGAGGATCAGGGGTCGTGGTGGTTAGTGTACATAAGGGTAATCTTATAAAAAAAAACTAATTTCCTGTATTATTAAAGCGCAGCGAAGTCAAAAGAAAAAAATCCTAGCTGTTTCCTGGAACATGCCTCACTAACTTAGCTATCCAGACTTTGTTTATAATTGGGAAGGTGTGTATGCATGGTGCTTCTGGACTGGCAACTCAGACAGCTGTTTCCGCACCCACAAAAGATAACAAGTACTATTTCAATGTATCACAATGTCACGGTATGAAGCGGAAATGTCAAAGAGGATAAAGTCAAATGTCTCTTCCAGGCCAGCAAATGATGATAAAAAACATTTATTTATTGTCAGTTTAGTTGCATTTTAGCTTACATTCATAGAAAATGTGTGTTCTGATTAACTCCATTTGTCGCAGTGTACTAAACTACCATACATATTTGAGGTGGCAATTGTTTGTCTGTGTGTACATCACTGCTGTTTCTGCTTTTCCCACTGCTCTGGCGTTAAGGTCTTCTGCTCAAAGGCATGGATCTCCTTTAGCTCCGTAGCCAGGCAAGTGTTCACAATTCTGAGAAAAAAAATATAATAACAAAATTAAATATACAATCCATTTATTATAATGATATACAATACTGTGCAAGATTTCAGGCACCCATTTGTGTACAAATGTTGCAATTGTCTTTTTATTTATTCTGAATTAACAAGTCAGTCGTATCATATAGTCATTGCCCATCTTCAATTGGATAGAGATAAGCTAACTGAGCATCCCAATCTCGTCAGCTGTTGCAACGCCTAGGATTCAAACCCTGTTCCTAACACCCCTGGTTCTTTTCCAGCAGCACTATTAGCTCTCTATCAGCTGAGCTATCCAGACTGTAATAATTCGCTGCATACATATTTTATAATTACCAAACATTACTTTTATAAACAAAAGGTTAAAGGTTAAATATTAGCATTAGCACAACCCAGTAGCAAATAAGATTAGATTACTGTAATAATGCTTTAGGCAATACTAAAGAAAGTCAATATGTGGTGTGCATTGTCCTTATAGAGTCCCAGTGTGCAAAGTTGCACAGTTTAAGAATAATATCTGCTAAATTTTACAAAACATCTTTAAGTATCTAACACAGACTTTAGTTACATCTGTAATAAAAGTTTAATTAATAGAAGGGTTCCCGAATAAGGTACCCAAGACTTCTGCACAGAATATTATATATTGCATAAGTAATAAACATACAGGTGCTTGAAGGTTTGTGAACCCTTATGAATGTTCTATATTTCTGCATAAATTTTATATGATGAGTTTCACACAAGTCCTAAAATCAGGTAAAGAAATCCCAGTTAAACAAATAAGACAAAAATATTATACTTGTTCCTTTATTCATTGAGGAAAATGATTCAATATTACATATTTGTGATTAGTAAAATATGTGAACCTTTCAAATTAGCAGTTAATTTGAAGATGAAATTAGTCAGGTGTTTTTAATGGGAATCAATGGGATGACAATCAGGTATTTATTTATAAAATAGGGATCTATATTAAAGTCTCCTCTTCCCACCAATGATGGCAATAATACAGGGATAAATATGAGACAGGAAGGCATCTATACAAAATACGAAAAAGCATCAGTAATTATAATCCAACAGGGCAGGCGGGTGGAGACAGTTATCTCTCAGAATTGGTCACTCGGGTTTAAATCTGTAACTTGCTAAAATTGGAAATCATCCCACTGAGTCTTGTATAAAATGAAGTCATCCAGAGTCTGTGCAACAAGCCTTGGTAAAATGTTCTGGATAATATTCAGAGACAGGGACTAGTCAGCTTATAGCATATATAAAAAGTATAGGACTATACCAAAGCTATAAGTACCTGGTTTAGGGACCATGGTATCCAACAAACTCACCTGACCTTAACACTATAGAAAATACAGGGGTTAGACAATGAAACTGAAACACCTGTCATTTTAGTGTGGGAGGTTTCATGGCTAAATTGGAC
>JAOUQT010000039.1:9718641-9731853 GCA_025769995.1 Xyliphius kryptos
CTGTATATACTTAAACATCAGTGCAAATAACAACAGCTGTATAAAGTGATATGGTAGTATACTAGTATACTAGAGGGTATTTATAGACATAAGTGTGATTACTACATGTGAGGTACTAATCAAATTGACAAGTTCTCAGTGAACTCACATGATTCACATAAAATGTGTTAATCTATTTTAATAATCAATTGCTTGTCCATCGTTTAATATTATCTAACATTAGCAGTAAAGCACAAAGAGGGAGTAATACTCGTCTTTACCCAATTGTTCTGGACACTTTTACATAATAGTAATACTCCTATGAGCTTATGGTTCTGTTTTAAAGAGAACCAAACCAGTAGACTGACATATTTGAACAAACCAGATGAGAAAGTAAGCATTTTAAGTAATAAAAAAAACTGAGTGTAATATTCACCTGTGTATTGGACTCAGAAATCTTGTCCTTTTGTCCCTTTTCTTTTAATACTGCAGTAACCAAACTTCTCACAGCCTACACACACACACACACGCACAAGTTTGGTCTTGTTATTTGTATGACACAATTAATAATGCAGCCAACAAAGCATTTGCTTAAACCCAACATAACATCTGAAATGAATATGAAAATTCATGGTTATTTGTCAATATATTCGTGTAAATAATATGATTTACAAACCAGACTGACATTACAATCTCCTCCTACCTCTGTACAAAAACAACTCTCTTACTAATGCTCATTATTAACAACAGTGTGCCTCATTAGTAACTAAAAATAAATGTGATTTGATTTTAAATACCAAGGTAATATAAATTCACCAGCCACTTTATTAGATACACCTGTTCAATTGCTTGCTAACACAAATATATTATCAGCCGATCACACGGCCGCAACTCAGTGCATTGAGGCATGAAGAGGTGGTCAAGACAACTTGCTGAAGTGCAAACTGAGCATCAGAACTGGGAAGAAAGATGATTTGTGTGTCTTTGAATGTAGCATCGTTGTTGGTACTTATACGGCTGGTCTGAGTATTTCAGAAACTGTTGATTTATTGGGATTTCACACGTAAACATCTCTAGGTTTTACAGAGAATAGTCCAAAACAAGAGAAAATATCCAGTGAGCGGTGGTTTTGTAATCAAAAACGCCTTGTTGATATAAGAGGTTGAGATGATAGAAAGGAAAGATGATAGTAACTCAAATAACCACTTGTTACAACCAAGAAATGCAGAATACCATCTCATATTGGATTCAGAAGAAATATTTAAGCCAGTTCTAAAGGCCAAACAGGGTCCAATCTTTTATTAGCAAGGTTAACATAATACAGTGACCAGTAGTTTTATTCTGGCCAAAGAAAAAGCAATGTAATGCAATATTACATGTATTATTAATACATTTATAATATAGTGGTGCAAGGTGGAATTAATAATAGTGGGTTAATGTGATTAAATGGTAATAATTATACACTTAAAACGTTTCCTGATACATAATGTACTTCTGTCTATATTTAAAATGTGTTTAAAGAAATGTTCCAAGTCTGGGTCATTCTAAAATGATCTATATAAAATAAAGAATTCAGAATTCAATATGGTTTAAATTATTTAATTAGTCAGAGTTATTCTAAATGATTTACCTTTAAAATGTTATTACCTGGGACTGAATGATGGAGCTGGGAAACTCAAATCTCTGCTTTAAAGTTTCACTCGTCATCTTGAATCATTGTAGCTGGTGCACACGATTGAGAAGTGAAAGTCCAAGTACATAAGCACATTCGAATATATGAGTAAATTCTCTGTACTCAGACACTGCAAAACAAAAGGAAAGAAAGAGAACACATCCGGATAAACCTGGACAAAATGAGCATGACTGAGCTTGGAAGACTATTCCCCAAAAATGACAAATCATGTCAGAACTGCAGGCAAACCAGAGCTGTACCCATACTCTCCTCTTGAGCAGCTATGTGTTTGTAATGCAAGATATGAAAATATCATCAGTTATGGCAAAACTGTATTAAAGCTGTTGTCCATAAAGTGCTTTAACTTCAGGTAGCTACTCATTTATTATTTACTAGTTCAACGGTATGAAGCAGACATGTGATTAATAAATTATGACCTATGCCAAGAACCTACTAGGAAAACCTTTCACATTTCTTTTTGGATATTATTTTAAGATAATATAAACATTGAGCAAGAGAAATTTTCAATAATCTTCAAATACGTTCACAATTTCAAAAATACAACCACAAGATGTAAAATGTTACATGATCACAGTCGGAGTTGGTGATTAATGAACAGCTTCAGACCAATCAGATTTAAGCATTCACTTTCAGTCTTTTATAACCCCAGTTTGACAATGTTATATTTATAATGGCTTGTGTGTAAATCTTACCATGGATATGATAAATGATTCTCAATCGTTAGTCATCGTATAATAATAATATATACATTATTGATCCCCTTAAGATTCTTTCTCTACATTTAACCCATTCGGGGTGCACTTAGAACCCCACTAAGGCACACAGAAAGCAGTTGGGGGTTGTGTCCTTGCTCAAAGTCATGGAACTTTATCTATGACTTGCCTGGAGTGGAGATTGAACTGGCGATCTTCTGACCCTATCCATTAGGCCACGGCTTCCCCTTGTAGCATGACCATGCTTATCCCAATAACAATACGCAGTCATTGCTCCAAAAAAATGCTTTAGACACGCCAATGACATCTAATTCAGACTCTAACAATTCAACAAATGTCCTCATGTTTTTGTCTTCATTTGGATTAGTTGAAAATACAATAAACACAACGTCTCTACAGCTCAGGAAAACACCCTAAGGCGTGCATTTTAAACAGTAGACAGGTGCAGGCACTACGGACACATGCTATCAGCAGAACACCCGAGTCACCAGTCTTGTGTGAACAAAGCGACAGTTGCTAACTGCTCATGTTCTTTTGCAGTCATAAGGCTTTAAAGGAGTTGTCTGACTGACACAGGCTTCTGAAACTGGCAGATTAGGACAGATATTCAAACATGGAGCTTGTGGGAGTGACGAGAAAGGCCCTGCATTCTCTCCCTTACCCGTCAACAAGTGATAAGTGACAAGCCAGCACAGTGGCTTTGTTCTGCACTTCACAAGCTGACGTGTGACAGAACTGCACACTGCAACGAGGGGAAATTCACGTGTCCTTTTCCGTACACACAGGAGAACAGGTAGATTTTTAACTTCAACCTTGTAAGTGTGTGAACGTTTGTAATATAACAAAAAATAAACAGACTATTGGAGTCATGATTCTTAAAGGAAGATCCTGTCTGAAAGCATAATAAATATGAATCATTTTTCAAGATGTTATGAGATATGAAGATACTTTTAGTTGATGTTTGATAATTTGTGGATCTAACACTTTATGCACATATCCATACAATAGAGGTCTTTATGATGGATTTATCAAGATGTTCAAAAGATTAAAAACTATTTTCAAGTGTCACTTTCAGGCCATTAATAAAGATTTTGTTTCATTTAGTAGACAGCACATTAAATGTATCTAAACACTAATTTACCCATTTACCATTTATTACTGCTTGTAATACTAAAGTTTGGTTAAATTCCAGTACTTGTTGTTGTTTTTTTTGTTCATAAACGTCACTAGTTACTAAGTTTTAATATTCACGAGTGTTTGGTTAGACGCATATCTGGCAACCCTGTAAATACGTACTGTACGTAGCACACAGCCCAAAGAACGTAAATGAGTGTAATACAGTCGCATATGTGAAACATATCCCGCGGTAATGCTGAACTGTAGTGAAGGCACAGCCTGGTCACTCGCATGTGGCTAACTTCTACACCAACATAACACGAAAATGGCATCCGATCATGTCTATGTCGCTTATATTTATTTGCAAATGAGCGGGAAATAGGCGTATCTTAGGCTTTAGAGAGAGAGAGAGTGTGTGTGTGTGTGTGTGTGTGTAGTATCGAAGGTAATATTCTTTTCGGCAAAGATCATATTTTCAATCTGGATTAAATTAGTGGTTAAATGAATCATTTTCAACAGATTTATTTAGCCGTCAGTGAACATCAGTGCACAGGACATCATGTGCTAAACCGACCATCTCGGTAGTTTTATAACACTCGATTTCCACCATGTTTTAACACACCCTGCACTAATCGAGAATAATCTCGTTGTTTTTTTTTATTTTATTAAATAATAAAGTAAAATAACTTTTACTTACCGGGTTTAACTACTATCCAGCATAAACGTGGTTTCCAACCAGTACGGCGAGCGAGAAGGTTCATACGAATAATGCCAAACCGCGTTATGTAATTATAAGATATTGTGTGGTAGATTACTTACACTCATCAAAAGTATAAATGGCGTGGCTTTCTTTATTTATTTGAAATGTTCTTTCTGTGGTAGAATAAGTATTTAACATATTTTTATAGAAACAAATATTGGTGCATAATTTCTAATTTGGTTTTCTTAAATCCTTAAAAAATATACATACGCAAATTTTTATATTTTCCATATGTCAACAAGTTTCATTTTTGTCCCTCATTTAAGAAAAATTATTTAGACCGAGTTGCTTTTCATTAATGCAGTGCTGTCCTAACATCTTTATAAGACGTGAATCCTTGCCCTAGTTTGCAAATTATTTGATGGAGTCCATTGAATCCCACAAAATCAGTTGTCATGCACACTCAATGTTATCATCAGCTATTGATGTGGTCAGGTGTCCAGCTCCGTCTCCTCTTTATTGCTGACACTTGTGCACCCTTCCCTGAACTTCTAAATTTATTCATACACACTTATCTGGATATTACATATGCACAACTTGATCTCCTCAGGTTGCTTTTGTTCTTAATACATCTGTCAAGAATAAATAAATAAATTTAGAAGTTCAGGGAAGGTTGCACAAGTGTCAGCAATGAAGAGGAGACGAGCTGGACACCTGACCACATCTCACTCATAACATTTTGAGGTTAGGATTGGAGTTCAGGCTGGGGTGTTAATTTTATAAAACCACAGAAGTACAATGCATCTTATAGTGAAATGCTTAATCTGATTGGATAGATATTCCTCCTGATAGATGTCTATCACTTGATAGATGTAGTTCATGTAGAACAAGAGCAATGTGTGATGTTGTGCGTGTATTATCTAAATAAGTGTAAATGAAGTTAGAAATTCATGGTACAATACACAACTGTTAGGTTGTCCTAATAAATACACCCACATAGATTATTTATTAAAGAAAGTTTTTTTTAACTCCCCGTTAAGGATCATGATTGACTACAGCTAGTACTGTCACTCATTGGATAAGCAACTTAATGCAGATTTGAAAAAGATTATCATAGATTTTCTCAAATCAGAAACAACAACGGCGAGGATAAGCTCCATGAGATGATAAGTGGAAGAAGCCTTGAGAGGAGCCAGACTCAGAAGGGAAACCCATCCTAATTTGGGTTATAACAGATTAGCAACCTGAAAAAAATATGTTAAGGAGTCTTTAGAATTTACCATAAGGGTATATCAGGTGAGTGTCGGAGAAGAGGTCAGCTTAGCACTCTCTCAGTGGTAGCATGGGTACCTCAGCAGAAAGACACAAATAGCAGAGAGAAATGATAAGGCATGGTCATAGTAAAGGAGTTATTTAAAAACTTACTTTCTTTATTAGGTAATTTAATATTTCCGCTAAGTCTAGCAAGAGCAGAATATTTAAAAATGAGATAGATACAGAGGGAACAATAGGAACAAGGGCTCCATGAAACATTAATTACCAACACTCTAGTGCCCATAACCCACCAGATCTAAACCTTTATAAGTAACGCTATAATCAGAATGCTAAACTAAACAAATATGTCTTGAGTCTAGACAAAAATATTGTGACTGTGTCTGAGTCCCGAACATTAATTGAAAGACTATTCCATTACTGGGGGACTGCTGTACCTTTCATTATTCTAGGAACCAGCAAGCAGCCTGTACCTATTGAACGATGTAGATAATGTGGATCACAAAAATATTATGGTTCTGTGGTGAAAGACCATTTAGAGCTTTATACAAGTGTAGTAAGGTAGTGTCAGTGTATTTCTTAGCTTAGCAAATGTTTCTGAGGTGAAAGTAATGTTAGCTACATGAGCTTCAAATCAGAATGCTTACTGTATTTCTAGCTGCCTGTGGTTCAAGATTGAGTACTTCTGTTTTATCAGAGTAAAGACAAAGAAATTGTTTCAAATCCAAAAATAATCAGTATCAATACCATGTATCAATACCATGTCCTTGAATAATTTTACACAGCGGCAGCACATACAGGGAGAAAAGCAGCGGGCTTAAGACAGAACCTGGCAGGACACTGCATTATACATAACACAGTTTAGAGGCTTTTTCGTTTAAATCTATATACTGATAACGTTCAGACACTTAGATCTAAACCAGGGAAGGGCTGTTCTCTTAACGCCAATAACATTCTCCAGTCTATAAAGGAAAAAAGTTTGATCAATGGTATCAAAAGCATCACTGAGGTCAAGCAATACAAGCAAGGATGCATAACCCTGATCAGATTCCACTAGAAGGTTATTAAGCAATTTAATCTGTTCTGTCTTGAGGCTGTGATGAGACCTTAAACCTGACTGAAATAGTTCATGGATGTTGTTCCCATGTAAGCATGAACCCTTCTAAATTAGATTGGCACCATTTATGTCCTAATTTTCATATTTTGTTTTTGGGTACATCTATTATGATTATACCAGGGAGCTAATTTTTTCGCTCTAATTATTTTCCTTTTTAAATGAGCTCAATTTATCTAGAGTGCTGCGGAATTTCGACTGAAAGAATTCAGTTGAATAATCAAGCTCTTTAGGGCTCCTTATATATATATATCCTATAGAACATCCTATTCAATCTTATGTAATTAACCTTTTCATTTGCGCACACTTCTTTCTAGCATGAAAAACAATTTTAAAAAGCATCCGGTTTATTTCTCTGTGATGGCTGATCAAAATTCCTCCCCTACTCTTTCTGCTGCATACCCTACAGGACTGCAGGTTTCACAAGAATTACAAGTAACTGTTTTGTTTATGTAATGAATTAAAATAAAAAAAGGAAATCGTCTGGCGCATACATCAGCAAATATCAGAGCTAGCAATTTATAGGTACTTGGAAGCAATTAAACCAAAATGACTTCTATGCAAAAGCAATAAAAAAATTAAAGAACATAAAATGTGTCATTTGTTAACAGCAGCCTCTGTGATTCACCTGCTATTTGCTTATACCAAACCGTCAGTCTGTCCAATACAGTCCTGATGAAATAAGATTTGCTTACCAAATTCTGCAGAGTGTACACACTGCATGTCACTGGCTAACTGTAAGCCATATGGCATATCAATATCTGAACAGGTAGTAACAGCAACATCTGTGTTCTCGTGTTTCAAAATGTACTGATTGACAATAATGGCATTAGTTGTCTATACATTAATTTTCATTAAATAGGTCAATTAATAATAAAGATGTTTTGCAAATTTACAATATTTTACTGTAAGCACCTTACACTCTGGAAATACAGTATGTTGTAATCTATAAGTTTTACATATTTCTTATTACGTATTCGTATAAGTTTTACGAATTTGCAAACATGTACTTGTATTTGTGTCTGCTCCCTCAGATCTGGTTTCCCTACATTTTCTGTAAAAATGTACTATGTAGGAATAGTGACATCGAATTGCTTTGAGTTTGTGTGTGTGTGTCTTGGAGTGTGTGTATGATGAGCTGGTATTGGGTCTGATTCCACAGCAACCCTAAACAATTTTGTAATAATATTCTGGGTAAGATTTTTATTCCTAAACCTTTCATTCGAAGAAACCATGCAAATATGAAATGTGGCAAATAATTAAGCCTATGTGAAACTAATGACAAGACAAATATGTTAAAACTAAAATAAACCATCATAAATCATCAAATGTATTAACACTGTTAGTTTCCTCCAGTTAGTTTCTATCAGTTTAATAAATGAAATGACCTGCAATGTCTTTGCTTCACACATACATTAAACAGCTTATATATGAGCTGATGAGGAATTAAAAAAAACAGCGGAATGTAAGATGGAAAAACATGCTACTGTACTGTACATGACTCATACAGTAGGCTGCACAGTCGGGTCAGAGCAGTGTCCTGTACTGGCAGTAGGTATTATGTGTGACTTTGGAAGTAGCCAATCGGCGCGTTCTCTCAGGGGCGTGAGCGCACGCGCGCGCTTGCCTTTTACGCGTCCACGTACTGGCAGAGCGCATGCGTCTCACTTCACTTCACTCCTTCAAACTCGGGCTGGGGCTCAATTAAGAGACCATGTCCGCCATCGGCACTCCGCATTCCGTGCTATCCTTATTTAAACAAAACTCTCAATGAAATAGCATTATCCCGGGGCCTCGAGAATGGCCAGCTCGGTGAGTAGACTTTACCTGCAGAAACGGTGCTCTCTTGCTTTCTCTTGCTTTAGCGCCGTTGTTTTTTTTTTCCTCCTCTTCTCCGTAGTGAAGGAGGCGAATGCGCTAAACCAGCGCGTGCGGCGAAAATTTGCATGCACATATTTTGTAAGTACAGTTGAAATAATTGTGCGTCTACTGCGGAACGGGCTTGTTGTATACAGCAGGACACATCTAACAAAACGAGGTGCTTTTTCGGGGAAGCCGGCAGCGAGGAGAGCTTTCTGCTGGAGCTCCGGTGTGCACTGAAAACGCTCGTGCATGGGTGGAAAAAGTGCAAGGATTAAAACTAGGCTTTTCGTTCCCGTTCGCTGTATCGATGGAAGCAGCACAGTAGGCTATGCGATCTATAGTTGTGTTCTCTTGGTGCTGTTGCAGGGTGCTGTTCAGGTGAAGCTGGAGCTCGGGCACCGCGCTCAGGTCCGGAAGAAACCCACCGCTGAGGGCTTTACACACGACTGGATGGTGTTTGTCCGCGGGCCGGAGCACGCCAACATCCAGCACTTTGTGGAGAAAGTAGTGTTTCATCTGCACGAAAGTTTCCCCAAACCAAAAAGAGGTGCGTGTATAGTGCGAGCTTTAAATGTGGTTGGATTTGTATGTGACCTTGGCGTGTGTTGGTGATCAGAGAGAGAGAGCAATCTGAGAGTTAAGTCCATTTGGATATTTCTATTTTTCAGCTGTCACAGTTGATAATGGACATGGATGAGATATATATGATAATAATAATAATAATAATGAAAGTTTAGAAAAACTATAAAGTAAAACACTTTTTTTATTTTTATTTAGTGGAGTCTTGCATCTGCATGCCTATGGACAAACATGGCCATCTTAATGATGCCCTCTTCTCACATCTGTTGTTTTATACACTGTAACCTGAATAAACAGACATTAGTCAGAAAAAGGGAACACGTTACACTGCATTTCAGGCCAGTAGATTGAGCAGACCCAGTCCCTCTCTTTGTATAAGGAAAGGGATCAATTAAAGTGTTTGTTGCTTTGAAGCCGAGTTTCTGCTGCTTTTCTGCATTTGAGTTTGCTCTAAGGGAAACAAGTGCTTGCTGAAATGCCAACCAGAATGTGTCTTAATTACACACTACTCACTACAGACGAACATTGTCACTGTATTGTCTGCACTTGTGAGTTGGGGAAAGTCTAACTGTGCTTTGCTTACTTCTTTTACTCGGTGTCTCCAAGCAAACGAGACAGAGTCTGCACAGTACAGTTCAGCCTAATCCTTATATCCCTGCTTGTGTTTACATTACTAGGTTTGGTAGAACCTGAATTTTTTAATGACATTTTTTCTTTGTCGCTTCCTGGCATTTCAGGCTCTCCTGGTTCTGCTGTTTGGCTGAAAGTCATTTTAGGATTCACAGTTTTTTCAACACATTGCAGGACATCTTGCAATATGTAGCAATAAAACCGAAATAGATCCGTCATATCATCTTATTAGCGATGTGGCTAAAAGAACTCATGCATTCATGACACAAATATGGTTATATTATGCATTTGGCATGACACTAAGTGTTGGTTAGGTTTATAGGCAAACATTTGATCGTAGCGCATGCGAGGAAATTTTTTGTTTATTTTTCTGTGGTTCTGCTATAAACTACAATGTGCCCTATCATGATCTGTTCATCAGATTTAAGGTGCCGAATACTGCATTGCTTGGTGTTAAACAGTTTCAGGGCACTAAGGGATCTTGATTTACAATCGTGGTGCATTGAGGACTCTGACCACATAGTTATGAAAGTAATATGGCTAATTTGGCTTATGTTTGGCTTCTGTAGACATGGCTGACTTTGAAAATGTTATATTTTCTCAGTTTTTTAGTATATGTTCCCCACTGGTAATGATTTATAGAAGAGAATAAGAGTTTTCATGTTTACATTAGTTTAACATTAAAGCTCTCAATTATCAGGTGTATTCATGTGTCTGTGTGTGAACATGCTGGGGGAAAATATACATTTTGGTATATATTTGGAGGAATTATTTAAACTGTTATTCACCAAGTCCTAAAACTATTTGAAGCATGTATTCTAAGCTGTTGATGACAGGAGGTGCGCGAAATGTAGGTTTTATTAACATCCCTGCTGTAAACTCCCATTTTCGTTGACAAATGTGTTGCGAGGCTTTCTGAAAAAGTTCAAAACCAGCAGGAGGATACTTAACCTCTAATAAATCTTGCCTTATGACAAGACCTTGGTGATTCTCTCAAGCTTCCTTTAAAAACTATATGGTATGCAGGGTAATGTGTTTTTGCGGCATGACAAATTAAAAGCTTAAATACTTCCTGGGGTTACTTGCATGTTGCGTAAGGGGCATCCTTTTTGTTATTGTTTCCACAGAGTTGTTGATGCAGTAGCTGATCTCTTTTTAAATTGTACATCAGCATGAATTTCGGATGATAATCCGGCTCGCTATTTGTTGATCACAGATTTAAGAATCTTGCGTCGTTTTCTTATGTAGACTAACAGCTAAACCGTGAGTCATAGAATTCTTCCATGTTTAGTGGCTAATACTCTCTGTGGTCAGCTAAATTCAGATAACCACTTTCTTAGACAAGGCAGAATTTATGGAGTGCATGTAATGTAAACAATCAGGCTTATTATTTGAG
The DNA here is from genome assembly GCA_025769995.1 of Xyliphius kryptos. Lineage (NCBI taxonomy): Eukaryota > Metazoa > Chordata > Actinopteri > Siluriformes > Aspredinidae > Xyliphius > Xyliphius kryptos. The sequence continues at coordinate 9,729,697 of JAOUQT010000039.1, forward strand.
GTCCTGGGAGGCTCTGACATCCCCTCCCTCCATCATGGCCTCCCGACTTGTAGCTTTGATCACATTCGCCAACATTGAGAGGAGCTGGTAGGGAAACGTTTGAGGAAAAAACCTTGTGCACAGACGGGTATGTGTTTGACAGTTAATACCAACAGTCTCGTCTGTGAGAGAACAGCTGTAACACACACACACTGGTTCTCTCGCTCTCAATCATCCTCCTTCCGAACTCTCATCATCCAAATATCTTTGTCGCTTTCTTCCTTTCCTTCATTCTTCATTTATTTATTTATTTATTTATTTGATTCTAAGCCACCATCTGAGATTACTCATCTGACAGCTGTATACCTAACACGAAATGTCTCTGATTTGCATAACAGCGAAAGCTTTTGTTTATTACGTTGGTCATTTTCCACATTCATAAAGCAAGCTTAACTTGCTTTAAAATAGGTGACAGATTCTTGTCTTACACGTGATTCGTGTTTGTTTGTGCAGGCTCAACTTTTTCCACTAAATTTGACAGGTTTGCAAGTGCTGTAGTGCTGGATGGACAAGAATTGTCATCAGTTTTGAAGAATTATTGCACACTAGAAACATTTTAAACAGACTCGGATCTACTTGTCTTGAGAGTAAAAAAAAGGGGTATGATTAGCAGCCATGCTGTGTAGCCTTGGAAACCTGATATTTAGTGTCGGGAGCCGGTTGGGGGAGTGTATGTGGGTTTTTTTTTTTTGGCAAGGGAGGTATACAGGGTAAAGTCAAAAGAAATGGACTGGAAACACGGCTGTACATTTCACCTGCGCCCATTGATGCCAGGCTTTAAAAAATCTCTGAAATATAGCTGTGTGGTTTTTGGGTGGTCACAAGGCTACCCGTAATTTAGCGGTGAGTACAGAGAGTGTTCTCTTTGTCATTCCTGAGAGGCTTTTGGGACTGTCACCTTCAATTTTGCACAGTGCCTTGCGGTTTTGTTCAGACACATGGCAAATGCGCTGTTTACGTTTTATTCCTATGCAGTCTTGTAAAAGGCGGAGTACAAAAGAACAAATGGCTTATAAAGCTTTATCAATGTCCAGAAACCTAAGATGTGTGTTTTGACAACAAAACAGGCATGTATACAAATCTTGCACGCTTATAGAAATTACAGGGTACATTTGTTCGACATTTTGTGGAGGAAAGAAGTTCTCACTATTCAAATTTTTATGCCTTTTCACTGAATTGTTTAAACACGACCCCTTACACAGCTCATCTGTTACTGCTTAATCCAAGAATCTTCCATATCTAGACACAGATGGAGCGAGTAGGAGCCAGATAAACCCGCCACTGAATGAAGTGTGAAGCCAATGAAAAACATGCATGCTTAGCTAGGACATGCAAGTCATATGGCAAGCGACATCCAAGCACATCTTACAACATATTAAGTGCTTGTTTGCAAAAACAGATAAACGCCATTAAATAATGCAATCTAATTGTGCCCATTTATTCTTAATGCACATGGTCTGAAATCTAACTAAGTTCTTGTCACAGAAGAGGGGCAGGCACAGTGGGTAGTGCTCTTGCCTAACTGCAAGAAGGACACGGGTTCTATCTGGATCTGCATGGGTTTCTTCCAGGCCCTGCGGTTTTCTCCTCAGTCCAGAGAGCGGGGATTTATAGATGCTAAATTGTCCACGAAATATGCACTATGGATATAACTTCATGTTCGTGTCATGAAATAGCTACTAATGCTGAAAAGGACATTAGCAGTCGACATGATGGCATACAGCACGATTATCTACATAACAATAGGTATATATATACAGTTGCTGGTCATAAAATTAGAATATCAGGAAAATGTGGATTTAGTGGTTTATATCTGACAACTAATAAAAAACCCAAATTCAGTATTTTAGAAAATTAGAATATTGTGAAAAGGTTCAATATTGAAGACAGCTGGTGCCGGACTCTAATCAGCTAATTAACTCAAAACATCTGCAACAGCCATTAAATGGTCCCACAATCATAGGGAAGACCGCTGACTTGACAGTTGTCCAAAAGACAACCACTGACACCTTGTACAAGAATGACAAGACACAAGTTCGTTGCTGTTCAAAGATCTCTGTTTCCATGAACATTAATACAGAGGCGAAGGGAAGGAAAAGGTGTAGTAGAAAAGTGTAT
>JAOUQT010000039.1:9739370-9751999 GCA_025769995.1 Xyliphius kryptos
GCATGGTACATTAGTACGTGTGGCATGGGCAGCTTACACATCTGAAAGGACACTATCAATGCTGAAAGGTATATCCAAATTCTAGAGCAAATTGTGCTCCCACTATGATGTCTCTTTCACCGAATACCTTGAATTTTCCAACTTGACTATGCCAAACCTCACACTGCATAAATTACATCATCATGGCTGCGTAGAATAAGGGTCCGGGTGCTGAACTTGCCAGCCTGCAGTCCAGATAGAAAACATTTGGAGCATCATAAAATAGAAGATACGAAAAAAAAACCTATGAAAGTTGAGCAACTACATAGAATTCTACATTAGACAAGAATGGGTTGACATTCCTATCCCTCAACTTTAGGAACTTGTCTGCTCAGTCCCCAGACATTTACAGACTGTTGTAAAGAGAAATGAGGATGTCTCACAGTGGTAAACATGGCCTTGTCAGTTTAAACATGTTATATGTCATCTTGTTATATTCTGAATAAAATATGACATTTTGAAACTTCCACATCATTGCGATCTTTTTACGTTGTCCCAACTTGTTTGGAATCGGGTTGGTATTTTAAAAGTAATCATGCTTGTATTTTTTAATGATGTCTGTAATAAAGGATGTCGGAGCACATTATAAGGTAATGAAGGCAAAACCTCTAGATTATTGTGTCGTCATGAGTGTGTTTTAGGTCTAGACAGCAGAATATTGAAAGGTTTGTACTTTTCACGTTTTTAAATCGGAGTGTGCACAGTGTAAAATGCCTTGATTCCTAGATTTCACATAATCAGTGGGCACTTGGTGTACTTTTAAAGTGTTAAGTGTTAGTTGAACAGACCGATCTCTGAAATTACACTTACGTTTATGGCATTTAGCAGATGCTTATATCCATAGTAACTTACACAATTGTGTATTCTTAAGCTATGAAACAGCTGTGGTGGTCCAGCTTGTTCCATTTTAGGTAACTTGGTTTGTTGATATTACTGCGCTAGTAAGTGCTTAATAGTGGCATTTCCTAACTTACTTTTCTCCCTGACAAGGATTCATTATGGTCCTGCAAAAAATTCCTCTATACAGAACAGCATCAACCCTGGGATGTTGTTAGATTTTCTCACACACTGCTCACTTCAGGTCCTTCCTCAACATTTCAGTTGGAGTAAGGTCAGGACATTTTGGCTATACCAAACATTAATCTTATCCTTTACCATTCTTGGCTAGAGTGACTTGTGTGCTTATGGCAGTTGTCTTGCTGCCGTCTCTTGAGATTCAGTTCATAGACATTTTACTTTGTAATTCTCTGATTTAAATAAGAATTTATTGTTCCAGTAATGACAGTAAGTTGTCCTGGCCCAGATGCAGCAAAACGGGTCTAAACCATGATACTACCGCCACCATGTTTTACATATGGGTTAGGGTGGAATGCAGTGCTTTCTTTCTACATGCATAACACTTTTCAATTAAACCAAAATGTTTTGTTTTTTGTCTCATTCGTCAACAAAACATTCCTCCAGTAGCCTTCTGGCTTTTTGAAGAGCAGTGGAGTTCTCATGCAACACTGCCATGCACTCCATTGTTTTTAAGCGTTCTCCTAATGGTGGACTAGTGCACATTATCATGTAAGAGAGACTTTTAGTTGCCTAGTAGTTAGCCTGAGGTATTTTGTGCTTCACTTCCACAAACGTGTTGTGAAGTACAGACTTTGATAGATTCTTGATCTTTAAATAAAACAAGGTGCCACTTGCACCTGATTTTCATCCCATTTATTGAAAATACCTGACTTCAATTTTACCTTCAAACTAACAGCTAATCCCACAATTCTTAAAAATTCATTATAAAAACACTTTATTTAGTTTTGCTAGCAGACCTTTCCTGAAATCTGTGATACAAATGTTACTAAATGAATGTAAAAATTGTATAGTATAATATTTTCATATTTATATTATAGTTATATTATTTGTTGTCAAAGTGGAATCTACTTTTAGGACAAGTGTAGAAATCTGTTGATGTTTTATTTCATATTTATGCAGAAATGTAGAACATTTATAAGGGTTCATAAACATTCATGCTTCAATGTATATCCTTGCACAAGGTTATATACATAGTACAGAAGTCACAGACAATTTATCATCTCCACATCAATAGCATGTTGCCTATGATGGTGGTGGGGGAAACCAGAGTACCTTTTAAGAAAGCCACCAGAACATGGCACGAGCATGCATAGACGTTTCCTAAGGATCAAACCCATGTACTCCTTGCTCTGAGTTGACTGCACTACCCACTGCTTCACCGTGCCGCCCCATGCAAAGATAAACAATTTAAATGGGGAAAAACCATATTGGATTGGACCTTAAGCTACCCAATTTATTGAGAGCCGGCTGTAGTTCCTTACAAAGCTGAGAATGGCAAAAAAAATTTCCACAATCTTCGAAGAAACCAATCACGTTCAGTCACATGGCAATAAACTGAAAACGGAACAACCCTGGGAATTAAACCATATGAACCAGTCAGTGGTACAGGATGACAGTAATGGAATTTTAATGAGAAGCATCATGAAATCTTATCCAGGGACTGATCACTTTAGTATGGGGCCAATTAAAGAATGTGAGCACACTGCTTTGGTTCCTGTAAATCTTTTCCAGTTGATGCCTACAGGGCATCTAGAAATAAAGAGAAATTCATGTTGTGCTACCTCCCATGCCTTAATGAGCAGTGGTCAATTACTGAGCTTTGAATCTAATAGATAAGTGGGAACAGGTAGTTCGGTCAAGGACAGACTTTCTTTATATCCTTATACTGGTTATATTTTTTGAACATCAGCTTTTCTAATTTACAGACATGTGGACATTGTTTATATTTACAGCACATGTTGGCACTAACAGGCAGTGTCTAATATCAAATCCCAGATCTGGGGTGTCCAAAGTATATCTCCCCTACGTAGGAATTGCAGTTAGAATTATTTTATTGTAATACTTAGTTACGACTAGCCAAAAATAATTATTGCTACAGTTGTGTGTGGCCCAGCCATTCCACCCTCGGTGGAAAACAGTTTGGACACCCTGTCCTAGATATCATTTTAGCTAATAATGAAATGCTAAATAATGCTAACTTAAAATATAAAGTGATTTATACAAATCAGTTAACTAAGTGGGAACAATTAGAAATGCGATCAAGCTAAATACTGTGAATATCCTGAATGTTCAGGTATGCTTTTTATCCAAAGGTCACTAGACCCTGACCATAACACTTGTATGCTTCTTGAATTTAGAATGACTTTTCTGTTATAATAAGCTCCATTCTTTCAGCAATGTTTTACACTTGATTATGCTCATTTACCTTCTAGATCATAAGTGAAATCGGGCATTGAGGGTGGTATTCTAAATGTTTAAGGGCAAGGAACCGTTGATGTCCTCCACATCAACTTTGGCAGAACATTTTTTTATGGACCTACTTTTGTGCACAGGTGTATTGTCATGGTGGAATATGTTTGGCCATCTTATTTCCACTGAAGGAAAATTGTTATGCTATCAAATACATGCTTCCATATATGGTTGTGATGGTTAGGCGTTCACATTTGTCTTTTGTCCATATAGCAATGCTTGCATAAACAAGGCAGTAGTTAAACATAAAATAAAAGCTAGTCATATTTCTGTTTATAGTGCTATTGTAACGAAACCGTTTGAGAAGCAAGTTACAGCATCTGGTGCTATGGACTTGGATCTGATTGCTGTACCCTGTTGGATAATGTGCCGTTTTTTGATTAAGTGATTATGATTAAGATTTTTTTGCCAGGTGATGTAATGTGAACAACTCTTGTATTGCCCCTTTCTAAATTTATCAGGGTTTAGATTGTACTTGACAATTTGTCAGACAGTGTAGTTTTGTGTGTTTTTTTTTGTTTTCTTAGATGAGGTGGTCCACAATGGTGTCATTTGACACGTGACTGTTTTCTCATTCTTTACCCAGACAAGGTGCAGCCGTATTACCTACAAACACAACCCTACTACGTAGGACAAATGGTTTCTCTGCTTGGTGTAAATCAGACACACCATGATGGAACTCTATGTTTATAGAGCTGTGCTGGAAGGAGGCTCATAATGTTCTGTTTAAATTTCAACCCCGGATGTTTCCTTTGACCCACAGTGCCTCGTTGCTGCTGAGCTGTATTGCTGCAAATCTATTGCTGAAGCCAGCAGCACTCCATGGCTGCGTTTTTCCCCAGGCTGACGTTTGAAGAAGCACAGTTAGGAAGCCCTGATCTTATCCGGTTTCAATATTGAGGTTGAAAACTCTAAGCAACATGCTATAGAATGGATACAGAAAATAAAGTGTGCTATAGTATTCAGAGATTGGGATGCTTATTTACACAAGCACCGACATTTATTAGCTGACATTACTTGTTTTCTGGAAAAAGAGGTTATACCCCTCATGATTGAGGGTAACCCTGGTGAGAAGGTGCTGCATTTTAACTGCCATGGTTTCCCCGGTATGAGGTGTCAGTTTACACTACTGTGAGCACACTTGGTGCTCCCATATGCCCGGTTCCATGGTGTCAACTTATTGTGGGAAGGGGTTACCCGTTGAGAATTGCAGCATATGTTTCCTCTCATGACCAATGTGTTGCCTTTTTTCAGATCTATGTCAAGCAGGACTGTGCAACGTCACAACCATGAGGCAACAACACAAAATCCAGTACTGCTATCACTCACATAAATAGTATGCTGAAGCTAGTTGAGTCTGCACTGATCACTTAACACAAGCGATTGAATAGAAAACACGTTTCTTTGTCCAAAAAGGTTACGCATTTGCTGCTGCTTATTAGCAGGATTGTGGGAAAACTCCACGGATGATTGTTTTAAAAAAATGGTGGAAGGGTGTAATGTAGGAAGAGGAACAATCTGTGTCTGTGAAAAAGGCATCTTTCCTGTTGTCTCTTCAGTTAAAATCAATATCTTTATTTCGATGTGTTTGTCCGCATCGCTTGATAGTAGATGTGATATTTCCAACATAATATATTGAATGAAATATTTTTAAGTGCCCATATTAATGTGATTAAAAATGGTAAGGGCAATGCACAAACTAGAGTATCCCAGTGGTTCTGTAAATTCTGAAAATATGTGGCTATAATAACAATGAGATTTTAGTGGTGATTTCTTTTTACTGGCTGTTTCAGAGCCAGATTTACAGACATCAGTTCAATGGTGTAGATTAAATTGATGTTTAAATTGGCTGTTTGCACATTAACAGCTGGATATGTGTCATATCTCATAAAAATTCAGGTAATACCAGGTAACGTACATATCTGATAAAGGAAAATATTTCATTTATATCTGCTCAGCGAGAGCAAGCGCATTTGTTCTGCACCCTATGTATGGACTCAATTTACCATCACAATACCGCAATTCCTATTACAACATATTCACTTACGCAAATGAAAGTACTGTATATGTATTTGCTTGTATAATAATTAAACACAAGTTTATTTGTAAAACATTTCAGCTCTCCTAGCTCTTCGCTTATTTATTACCTCCTGTTTTAATTGACTGTCCAGTTTTGAGAAATTTCTATTGTTCGATTACATATACTGAAAAATACAGAACAAGCATAAATCTGTGCACTAACACACACGCCTTAATTGTGGCAGAGGTACTGTCTGCTTTCCCTCATGCCTTTTCAGAGTGGTTCTATGTCAGATTGGCAAGAATGAATGTATGTATGTACATAGTTCACTTATAGTAAGAATCAGGGTTTTTCTAATGTTATTTTATCATAGTGCTTGTATAGCAAGTTCTATATTTGTACATTATTCTATATTCTCACATTATTCTTTTATAATTATATATATATACTATATTGTATATTCTATTATCATTTCCTCCCACACACATTTGTGTGGAAACCCAAAACTCTAAATGTGCAGAAAATTTTTAAACATTATGTAGATAATCATGTTGTCGACAGTGGTCTTATGGAGTTATCAGATTATTTTTATTTTTTTTATTTATTTTTTTTTTTTACAAATGAATTTTAAATCTGTCATTTTTAGAACCGTAAACACTGCACACACCCAGGTCCGTCATGTTAAATTACACTCTTATCGAACATCACCCTATGGGAGAAAATAGTGAGTGATCACATGGAGAGATCATAGTGTGTAACTTTCACTGAATGTATTAAAATCTTATACTTTCACCTAGAAACATTTACATTTTTTACATTGTAGTGACACTTTCTCATCTTTTAAAGAAGTTAATTATTTAAAAAATTACTTTGTCTTATGAAGATTTGTTTGGAAACTTGTATTAAAGTCCCAAAATGATCAATAAGGGGTCCTTTTGCTTACAGTTTATTCAGTTAAGCCAAATGTAGTAAATAGTTTCTATCTGCCACAGATCAAACATTATCATCTCTAATAAATTTTCTAGTCTATTTTTTTGTCTCCCCTGACTATTTTTTTACATCCAGGAATACTGTAATACGTATATATCATGGAAATGTCTTCAGCTGTCATGATGTATTTATCTGAATCAAGAAGGGAGTTAAGAGGAGGTTTAGTGTGATGCTGGTGAGCAAATATAGACATGTTAAGTGGAACAAAGGCTGTTTATACAGTTGTAGTGCAGTGTATACACAGGATAACTTGCACTCAGGAGTGCTATGGTATCGTACATAGCTTTGTTCAAATGCAAGGTGATCAGATCAGTGCTCAAAGGAGTCGCATTAGCTAGCTTGGTGTTTTAGATATGATGGCGCTGGATGTGATTAAAATGATAGGACTGTCAGCTAAACAGAGCAAATGTGATTTTATATACAGTATAGCTTTGTTTTATTCCATCGGTAGTAGTGTTGTCACGGTACTAAAAAATACAACTTTAATACAATGCTTTAAAAAAATATTTAAATTTAACAAAAAGTCAGATACATTGCTTATTTCCCTTTTAAAATTCAAATTACTTTTTATTTATTTACATTACATATTTTAATCAACAATTTTAGTATTGATTAAAGAATATTAGGTATATTAAATAGGCAAAATGTGCAAATAGTTTTATTTGAAATTAAGAGTTATATCTAATTATCCCCTTCTTGTGTTTTATCAAAAAGCTGCAGTGTCAGGTAATAAAGTTATATAATAGTTTCAGGAAGTTTATATGATATAGATGGAGATATAAAACTTTAAACAACCGTTAAATATGAATTAGAAATACATTCGTACAAGCTTGCAAATCTGTGTCTTTGTGTCCTTTCACTTCCCGTCTGGATCTGCTTCGAATTCGAAGCATCACCACACACTGTAACTGCGTCCAATAGAAATGAATTGAGTGAATATAATAGTGTGATAAGAGAAGGATCTGTCCTTAATTTGACTTGATAGGCCCTGGGGTCTGAGGCTTTCAATTTTCATAGATGTAGCTCAAAAAATATTATATTTGCATGATATAGAAGGTTGCACCAGAATGAAAATGATTAACAATTAAGAATGACACGTGTTATATGTTAATGAATATTGAGCATTTTCGTTTTTAATTGTTGCATTTTCAATCTGATTCAACCTTCTATATCTTCTATAGGAAGTTATACGGCTATGCCAGAAGAGGTCAACATTGCAATTATTCAGTCCGAAGCCTATTTCATAGTAAATGCTTCCACACTCTTGGTTTCTGACCTGAAGTTTTTTTTATCAGAATGAATAAATGTAATCGGTGCAACCAGCAGCATCTGTAATTATGTAAACTAACAATGTATTTAGTAATTAGTTGTTTCATGGCCTCAAATTTACTAGCTTTATTAACGTTTTATATGATTTCTGTTGTGCAGTGTCAACAATAAGATCGCACCTGAGTCAGGAGTACTGTGATGTGCAATGTGATCAGTTTGTGGACATTTTCTCTTCTGTTTGACATTTTTGAACTGACATTATTCCTCACTGTTTGTAAATCTCAGTTGCCGTAATGGCTTGACTTATAGCTCTGTTACTGCCTTACTGCTATGTTTGGTTCTTTGGTCCTAAAGAGCACCTGTTTTTGCTGATACACGTTTTCCAGGATCCAAAATATTTTACAAACTTCTAAATAATTGAAAGTGCATTAGAATGAGTGCCATTATGTGGAATGTACAATGAGGCAAGGCTTTCCCCTCAGACGATGGAACAGCAGCGCTGGCTCACCATTACGGTTAGGAAGGGAGGTGGGATTATTCCTGAACTTTGTCAGCCATGATTATAGTTCTCAAGCCTGGGACCAATTATGGACTTTTTTTCTGATTTTACTGATGGTTTATTATTTCAGGCCATCCCAGCTCAAGGTTTCTTTATATTCTAGCCATACATTTGTTCTGAGGACTGAACACCTCAGCGAGTCAGTTATTTTATATTCTTTAAGTTTGCAAGGTCCAAGTGTTGTGTTTGGATTTTGCCTAATATAATGCTCTCGATTCAATCTTGGTTTTATCTGATCATAAAACCTATTGCCAATTATCATTGGAATATAAGTTTTTTTTGGCAAAGAACAAATTTTTAGGAGTGGCTTCGGTCTTGCCACACTGCCATACAGGCCAGTTTTGTGTAAAGCCTGCAAGATAACACAGGCTTGCAAGGTAACACATGCACAGGCCTGTTTAAGCCTGTCAGCCTTTTAGGCTCTTCAAATTTGCCATTGGTCTCTTGGTAGCTTCCCCGATATGTGTCCTCCTTGCTTGGGCATCCAGTTTGGTGGGACAGCCTGATTGTGTAAAGGTGTTGGTGGTTGAATAGTACTCGGAGCAATAGTTAAAGCTGCAGAAAAATATTTGTATCCTTTTTCCTAAATTGTGTTGGAATTCTATCATGGATCGCTTTTGAGAACACCTTTCCAAACATGTTGTTAGCGTGCACTACTACAAGTAATAGTGGACTTGTCAAGGAACATCCTGCTTCTGAAGTAAGCAAAACCAGTACATCTGATGTCCGATGTGGATCGTGTGTGATCTGGAACGTGATTGGTTGTACCTGAGATTAATAAATTTTTAAGAGTGCTATAGTGTGTATATACAGCTGGTATCAATTATACATCATTCCTTTTCGTTTTCAGGGTATCAGGTGACAAAAGGCAAGGATTTTACTAGGTGTGTTGGAGAAACAAAATTCCCCCTCTCCTGACATGTAATATGAATGTAACCATGTGAGTGAACATAATCCTAGATCGATTTAAACTTGTTAATGCCATGAATAGCCATAGGCCCTGAATTGACAACGCACAATAAATTAGCAATTAAATAAATAGGCAATGAGTAATAAATACTAATGGAGTAAAATAGATTGAATATTTTCATTCTATTTCAAGTCAAGTTGCTGTGCAGAAATATGCAAAATGTGAGATCTAGCTAGAATAACGAGGGGACAAAAAACTTTTATTAATAACATTTAAAAGTCAAAAAATGCAAAACTTTGTGGGGTTCTGAAATAATATTGTGCAGTGTACAAAGTAAACATGTCAGTACAGTTTGCATTTTAGTGCACAAAATCTCACTTCCAATGGTGGTATGGGCAGTGCATCACAGAAACAACCTCGAGACATTATCAGGTGATTAGACATGGGCTGATACCTCATTACCACCTCTACCTGCAGTCCATCAATTTGACTTAATCACCGCACTTAGATCCTCAGTTTCTTTTTAACAGTTTTTAACAAATTTGTGCAAAAGCTGGTAGATGTTCATATAAGAGGGTTTATGGCACGGGGGGTCATACGTTTTAGCATTTACCTGAATGCAGGTGGTCGACTGTATTAAAGTGTTTGTGTTCCTGACGTATATGTTAGTGTGTAGTCTTTGTTTCAGCTTTAAGATGGTAATCTGACTCTAAACGGAGAGTCAATTTCACTTCCCATAGAGCAGATTGTTACTAAGCCTAAGAAATGTAATCTGAAACTGTGTTGTGTTTTTGTGTATCTCGACTTCTTTTTCACAGAGAGCAGAAATGCTGATAGCGTCTAATAGTGTAGTTTAACAGTTTAGCCGCACAATGATCTAAATGTCAACTGGATCAGATCATCATATTTTTTTCCCTCTGTGGATTTGTGGCTGGCTTTGCCTCATTTCCGACCCTGTCTTGAGGAAAGTGCAAATGATTTCTAACTGGCATTGTGCTGTGATTGGCAACTTGGCTCTCTGTGTATGTGTGTGTACTCGAGAGAGAGAGTAAGCAAAGCCAAGTGTTCTTTTTGGCCCTTTCCATTAGGGGAAAAAAAAGCAAAGCACCCTTCGCTCAGGCTTGGTGTAGCTGCTGGCCAATTTCCTGTTCCAGGTCAATGAATGTATTGTACACTTTGCTTGTCCAGACTCCCACTTCCAAAATGTGAAGTGACCTTTTCAACTTAAGCAGAAGTTCCACAGGCGCAATAATTAATCTGATTGTCCTCCAGTTCCTAGAGCTCATACATTTTCATACTATGTATAACGTTTCTGCAAATTATGTCTGTTAATGTTATGTTTGTTAGGCATTGTTTCTCTCTCTCTCTTTTTCTCTCTCGTTCTTTTTATAATTAATAAGATAATAAAGCGAAAACGCTGCAATAAATTAAATGTTAAAAATACCAAATGTATTTACTGCATATGAAAATCATGGCTCACTTTATAGGTGCTTTTAAAAATGAAGAGCTTGTGAATCATTTCTCACATTGGTTGAGATCCTTCAGTTAACTCTTCTAAAATGACCAGAGTTTGAATTCTTCAAAGAAATGATCTATTGTGCATGTATTTTACATTAACAATAAAATAAAATAAAATAAAATTCACCTTCATGTGAACGATAAATGGTAAAAGGATAAAAAGTGAACCAATTATTATATAATTCGTTCACTTCATGGCTCATCATCTTATGTGGTTTTAACATAGGAAAAATAAACATGATGGAGTGAATAGGTTCATTTAGCAGCTTATAATTGAACCTGACCCAGTCATGCAATTAATTGCAACCCATAATATTTGTGCAGCAGTTCAGTGTTGGGGCTTCATGACCTCAGGATTAGGGTCATGAGCTGTCTGGTCAGGGGAGCAGTGTCTCGTATTGTTGGGCTTGAGACTCGATTGCAGTGTAACTTGAGAACGAGCTCAGGTCTGGGCCCTGGCTTCAGGCATCACACACTTAACCTGTTCTCTTTTACTTTCTTATAAATATGTGTTATAATAAGCATTAAAGAAGTTGTCATATAAGAAATAGCCTTCTCTTGTTGCCATGTGTTGTGACTGGGAACATTGTTGTTTAGAGCAGTAGTAGTTTTTCTTTTGCCTCAAGTTTTTATAGAATAGAAGAATTAGGCCTTTTGTCCCATTGTATCTTTGATAAAAACCAGTTATGTCAAACTCGTAGCATATGTCTTAGTATTACTAGGTATTATTACTACTACATATTTTATTACACACAGGTCATTTGCATAAGCTATTGTAAAAAAATATGCATGTTCTAAGAAATCACTCTTTTGTACTCTACAGCAGGGGAAAAATTGGTTGATATATTAGACAATTTCTCTAGATAATTGATCGCCAGATGTCCTAGACTCGCAGACACAGAACATACTGAGTAATTGCTGGTAGCATTGTAAGGCCTGTGGGACACCAAGAGCAAGACAAACAAGTGTCTCATGGGTCTGTCTTCTGAAATATATAATTGGTACTAGCACTTATTTTTGTGCATATGGACTGTGTATATGTATGTATTTGTGTGTGTGTGTGTGTGTGTGTGTGTGTGTGTGTGTGTGTGATGGTTCATCTAAAAGCCTAAAACCCACATAAGGATGTCAGATTTCATGATGCATAAAAAGGAAGTTTCAAGAAACCCACTGTTAGAGGTGTCGGTCATAATTGATATAACAATGTGCAGCCGAGATATCACTGTGCTTCCTTAATCAATGCGTTTTCCTTTATGCTCACAGACATGAACCAGGAAGTCAGGGTCTTGGTACTGGCACAAGCTACAGAATTTAATGTTGCATTTTTGTAACATTGAAGATTAATTCATCATGACGTTTCACGCCAGTGTTAACCGCAACACTGTCATACCATGACATCCCTGATATCTAATGCATTTGAAATGTTTGCACCCTTCTCCATACTGATTCTACAAGACAGTCTGGTCATTTTTCTCTGACCTCTAGTATTAGTAATTTAAATTAGAATTTTTGTTCACTGGCACGGGTATTTTCTTTTCTTTTGGGTCAGTCTCTATAAACCCTGGAGATGGTGGGAAGATCCCAGTATGTCAAGAGTTTCTGGAAATCACAAAACAGCTGTCTAGCACCAACAACCAGGTCATATTCAAGTCATTTAAATCACATTTTTTTTCCATCCGCAACCCTCAGTTCAATCTTAAAAGGTCATTTTGATTATGTCTGCATTCAGTATGTGTTGCATTGCTGCTATATGATTGTTGATGATTAGACATTTATGTTAACATGTAGTTGAACAGGTGGCTTTAAAAAGGGGTTGGTGAGCGTATGTACTGTGCATATATGGTAATGTGCATGAGTCTTATGTGTTCTGTTTAGTACAGTAGTTATTATTATGGAAGTCAAGTCAAGTCAAGTATGGAAGTCAGTCTTCTCCCTTAAAAAGTGTTCCAAGTTACAGTATGTAGTTTCCTAAGTAGGTAGGTTTTATATGGTTGCAT
>JAOUQT010000039.1:9756246-9767788 GCA_025769995.1 Xyliphius kryptos
AGAAAGTCCTGTCAGTGTGTGTAAAATCACTCTAACATAGTGGGGGTTTCAAGGTCGTTTTAAATTTACCTCATGGATTTTGCTTCTACAAAGCAGTTTTCATTATACTATATAAGTGTCCTTCGTAATGATGAATTTCCTTTTCATTTACTTGTTGTCTGCTCCTTCTCTATTTCGGCAGCAACGAGATCCTCACAAAAGAAGTTCAGAAGACTCTAAAGTAAGGATTTATTTTTTCCTGTTTTTAATTACAGTGTGATTAATGATCATTACATGTTTCTGGAATTTATGAGGACATTGTTACAAAGTTTGTAAACACAATTGAACCATGTTTGTCAGGTTTTTATACTCGGCATACTTTAGGTGTAGGAGTTCCTACAGTTATTACAGTCTGAGCAGGTTTCTTGTTATTCTCAGGTAATGGTCATGCAGGAAGGCTCCACATCTCTGTTTGGTCAGCATCTTAAGCTGCCCACGTTACCCAGCAGCTCACTGACACTCAACATATCTGATGGCAAAAAGAACAAGTCCTTTCCAGTAGCAAAGGTTAGTATTGAATAAATATTCGGGTTTAGCTCATCACAGCTTGCAAAGTAACCCAAATGTGCTGTGACTCTCCAAAAAAAAACCATGTTTGCCACCAGAAGAATTCACAGCTCTTCAACAAGATCTTCTTAATCTTCCATATTTGGCAAGTTCTGGGCATTTAGCTGAGGTTGGCTTGAGTCAGATATTTCTTGGAAAAGTCTTACATTACGATGACTTAAACTAAGCAGCAGGGTGTTCCATTACAGGAGTTTTGATTTGACTGCAAAATACTTAGACCTCAGACATTTTCAGTTTCCCGTTTTCAAATTCTGTCTGAAAGGACCGCTTAAGAAACTGTCCTGGCTGTTTTATGTACAGCCCTACTCTAGTTATTCATTTCCAGCAATGTTTCTCAGGGTGCTCAGGAGTTAAAACACATTTTTATGTGTATTATGAGTGAGGCACGTTTATCCATTATACTTTAAATCATGCAGGACTATGTACCTCCATATTTCTTCTGTTAGATTTTATTTTCAGTCTCCAGTGTCATATCACTTACTGTGGCTCAGAAATGCAGTACGCATGCAGGGGTTATGGGAGTTTCTATAGCACATGGAAACAGTTCCCAGTCTAAACAGCCCCTTGCACATGATGGATTAATGACAGACCAAGGGTCACTGGTAGCCTGGCAGTTGCACAACTACAACTTCAACCTCCTTTGCAAATAGGCGAAATATCTATATACTAGTGTCTATATACTGTGCTTTGTGGCTTATTCATTGTTGTGCACATCAAAGTTTTAGTGATGTTTAAGATGAAGTTATGAATTCTATGAAAGATCTGACTTTATGTATCAGAACAATAGCTGGTCCTTGACGGTCTTAAATCTAAGTAAATATAACAGCAGTAAAACAAAGACACACAACACCTTCCATTTTTATTTACCTTTTGTTATTTATTTTACAACAGAGAAGCCAAAATGAAGAAACCAT
The DNA here is from genome assembly GCA_025769995.1 of Xyliphius kryptos. Classification (NCBI taxonomy): domain Eukaryota; kingdom Metazoa; phylum Chordata; class Actinopteri; order Siluriformes; family Aspredinidae; genus Xyliphius; species Xyliphius kryptos. The sequence continues at coordinate 9,757,767 of JAOUQT010000039.1, forward strand.
GCATTGAATAACGAGTGCACCCATGCTGTAATACCTTGTAGAAGATATTACATCATCTTTAACAGCAGTAACATGTAATGCTCTTGTAGCACTGTATCATTTACATTTATGGCATTTGGCAGGTGGTCTTCTCTTATAGCCACTTCAATTTATCTATTCATTCAACTAGCCAGATGAGGGTTAAGGGCCTTGCTTAAGGACCCAACAGAGTCTTGGCAGTTGTAGTATTTTAACTCATGAAATTCTGGTCGGCAGTCCAACATCTTAACCACTGAGCTCTCAATGTCGCTTTTTATGGGCCACATTTGGTCCACTATTCATAAGTTCTTAAGTTCATTAAGTGTTGCAAAATTTGATTATGCACCGATATCCTTATGTCCTTTTGGGTGGCGTTGTGGCACAGTAGTGGTGCCGTCTCAAAGCAAGTATGACCCGGGTTCAAAAGTCCAAAGACATGCATGATAGATTAATTGGAATGCTATGACCTATGATCTTATGTTCACACACAAGGACATATATAGAATGACCCAAATTTACCCAAGCTTTAGCAGTCAGATAGATGATATCACATTTAACTCTAGGATACTTTGGTATACAGAGGATTTGATGATCATATAAAGGACTGCTGGGTGCCTAAGCTCTGTGTAATTAAAACAATCCCAATACATCACCCCTTCACTACTCTGCTTGTCTGTGGGTATGAGTAGTTTGTGCATGATCTCCTTGTTTTTGACCGTCATGGCTCTGTGAATTATGGACAAACATCTTTACTTTGATGTCATTATTCGAGACGTCATGAGGTTTGTTTAAGTGCAAGTTAGCAAGTTAGACTAGGCTTTCTCCAGACAGCACAAGCTGTTTTTAATTATTTTACTGCCATGAGCATGAACATTAGCATGATCACAGAGGCATATAGAATCTGAGATGTAGCTCTTGTAATTTAAATAAATATATCTTAACATTACATGATCTGACATTTCAGTGAATTTACTGGGAATGCCTCCCTGCCAGATTATCAAATACCTGGAATGTTTCCCACTTGTGAATTACCTTTCTCATTGTAGAATGATGCACTTTAAATTGTTGGTAAATGGCCTTGCAATAATTTCCAGATTGAAGGGCAGCAACAATTTCAACTCTTAGATCACTGTTTCTGACTTTCCTCCTTGGCACTGAGTTAACATTTACCTGAATGCTCCAGACCAACAAACGGCCATACAGCTGCTTTTAGAGAGGTGATCAGACTAGCTGATATTAAAATTTTCATGGGCATTTTGTTTAGAAGCACCTGACTGCTACGTACCCTCTTAATTCCTATGAAGGCACTAAAGGTGTACATTTAACATCACTTTTGTTAAATAAATGATAACATGGTGAAATTTTTTTGCTCATCTGAAGCTGTATTTACCTACTTTTAAAACATTGTAAAAAGCAGATGTTTATCATGACATGATATGTAAAACGGTACAATTATTAATGTATTAAATTATTAAATTAATGTATATTTTGTGTGTAATAACATCATTGAAGTCTAAGCTGAATCTTCTGAATACGGTTACAGTTGATCTACTTAAACAATAAGAAGTATAGCTGGTTTGTTTAATCGGCAATTCAGTATTTGGCCTGGACTCGTCCTTGTAAAACATATATAAAGTAACCCTTGATGCTCTCTGTCAGGTAGAATTGTATTCTTTGGCTCGCTATGAAGAAGCCTCTTTGTGTTCAGAGGTCCAAGGGTCAACAACAGATAGGGAAAATAAAAAGCTTTAGTTGGTTTAGTAGGCAGGTCATAACACCTCCTCTGTCTAGACTTCCTAATGGCTTTACTGCATGAGTAAAATATTGACAGGGGCTACCGGACCTGACCTTGGAACAAAATAACCCAGTCATTAGAGAAGGAAGTGACTTGAAGCCTCCATGTCAACGTTATAACTGAGGGTTTTAACATCCCTTAGTTTTCCTTTATTCTGTTTACTGACATTTTATAAATATATTCACAGTTTGATTCAGTGTAGAAGTTTTTTTTTTTAGTTCTGCTGAATAAAGGCTTACTCACTATGTGTACACACACATAGCCTGCAATTATTATATCTTAATTTAATTTGATTTCCTTTAATTACCTTGTGTGTCTGGAGCCTCGCTGAACTTGTTTTTTAAACTTTGTTTGTAGGACGGGTCCAAAAGTGGTAGCACTCTTACAATAACCACCACCACCAACAGTAGCAGCTCACTCAAGCTCCACAAGCCATCCAAGGAACACAAGGACAAGCCTTCCAAAGACTCAAAAGAGTCAAAAAGTGCCTTCAGAGACTTCAGCAGGGACCCGGGCAAAGTCTCCAAAGACTCCTTGAAGAAACCCAAAGAAAACCAGCCATTGCGTGAGGAGCAACCTATTCCTAAGATGGGTTTTAAAGAGCCCAAAGCCATATCTAAGGAACACCGGGCAACTGAAATTAGCTTCTCGAGTGTGGGCCAAAATAAACGAAGGCCTTCAGTAGATGATGAAGCTCACGTTAACAAAAAACGGAAAGGAAGTTTTTCAGAGCCGTCTCAGAAGATCCAGTCTGCTTCCACCTTGGTCCATCCTCATCACTCAGATAAAAAGGCTCTAAAGGACAAATCGCAGGTCCGACATGCCAAGTTAAGGGATAATGAGCTGTCTGAAAGAAGGAAGGTGTTGACATTGCCTAATTTTCATGATATGTTGGACCGAAACGACTCTGATATGGATGACAACCTTTCTGCTAAATATGATGTAAGTGACTTGTGGTGCTTTTGTTTTTTATTGCTAATGGCTAAATATTTTCCTTGGCTTTTGCGATATTTATAAAAATTTGGTCATCTTGTAAGACAACTGCATTGTCTGCTAAGTGTATCTGCACAGATGTGGTATGGACTGTTGAAATCTGGTGTGTATCTTTCATAGTCTGTAATAGCTTTGTGATGGTTGGCTGCACAGTCGTGCTCCGTGGGATAGGCATAAGCTTACTGAGAATCTTGATGTCTTGTCAGCTGCTGTAGTCCTAGTCCCTTTTACTAACACTCCTGGCTTATTCCAGCAGCGCTTGAGAGTTCTAGTAGCATAGGTCTGGTCAGTGACCACAATAAACTTGCTGGGTATTCACATACTCTGGTTTTTTTGAACAGAAATGAGAGATGTCACATATGGTGTCTGAAGTTTTGTCTTATTAGTCACCACAGTACTGGTACTGGGGAAAAATTTAGGACTAGATATTAGACAGACAGATAGATAGACAGTCATATAGACAGACAGACAGTCATATAGACAGACAGACAGACATATAGATAGACAGACAGACAGACATAGATAGATAATATTTAATCTTTAATTTGTACAATTATGTTAATTTTTCATATCAGAATTATATTTGTAATTATATTGTATATTGCGTGGCAATATTCTTAGCACCTTGGCGAGACAGCATGAAGGTCCTGGTGCTCTGGTTATCTCCAGCAGTCCAAAACAAGCATGCTATTGAATTTATAGATGTCAAAGATGTGGATAGTGCTGTTGCCTCACAGCAAGAACATCCCGGGTTTGTGCCTCGGGTGGGACGACTCAAGACATTTCTGTGTGGAGTTTGCCTGTTCTCCCCGTGTTTGCGCGGGTTTTCTCTGGGTACTCCCGCATTCCAAAGGTTGTTCCTGCCCTTGTGCCCAGATTGTCCGGTGGGCATTGGCTTTCCCGTGGCCCTAGAACTAAGATTAAATGGGTATAGAAAATGGATGAATGAATATAATCTTATGCCTAGGATAAATGTAAACTTGTTTCTGTAATGAAATAGCCACTGATGCTGAAATAATATTAAATAAATAAACAATACATAACTTTAGTTATGTATTATTGCAAAGATCTTGTATCAGATATCTTATCTAGTGAACTGTGGCTGTGCTTAGGGGGAAAAAAAACATTCACCTCTCTCTTGGGTCACTGCATATGTCCTTGTCACTTGACTCTGTGTTTTTATGAGGGTAAGTTAAAAATCTTTAAGGTGCAGCATAAATAATATAAACACCACATGAAACGGTGTAGTTAGAAAAGTGCAAATTGCACTACTGGCTTGTTGTTCTTAATGAAATATTTTAGATTTTTATTTGACATGCTTTGACAAATAGCGCATATCATTGTTCGTGCTGGGCCCTAAACATGCCTGATGATAATGGCCGGTTATTTATGTTGGTTGTTATGTCGGCATGTAGGTTTTCAAATCTGCCATTAACGTAATGTGTGCAGATTAGTTTTTAACGTAATTTTATTTGTGTAAATCTCCTGACTAATAATAGCTATTAAAATTATAAGCTCGTTTACAATGGACTGCTTTATTTCTGAAGGATATAAATTTCACTGGTTTGACATTTATATAGAAGCATGATTATGGTGTCTACCTTCTGTCAGCAAACATCATATGACATTATGATTAATACTGCCAGTCCATGACTGTAGATAATGTTCATAATGCATCTATGTTGCTTCAGTGGAAAAGGTAACATACATATATATTGTACTTCCATTGGTGGGCGGCACAGTGGTGCAGTGGATAGTGCTGTGGCCTCACAGTAAGAGGACAGGGTTTTGATCCCCGAGTGGGGCGACCTGGGAATTTCTGTGTGGAGTTTGCATGTTCTCGTGATTGCGTGGGTTTTTTCTGGGTGCTCAGGGTTCTTCCCACAGTCCGAAGACATGCATGCTAGTTAAATTGGAAATGCTAAATTCTCATTAACTTGTGTATTGATATGTGACTTTGCATATGATATGAGATTTGTCATTAGATTTGCCATTGGTGCTGAGGAAGACATTAAACAATAAATAAATAATTATTTATTTATTAAATAAATAAATATTTCTCAAGTCTCAAGTCTATAGTTCTAGTGGTAATCCCTTAAAACTTGGATTTATTTGAGCATTTATTTATTATAAAAGATTTTGGGTAGGGAGTAGTTTCCGCTAGGGGTGGAAATATCTAGACACCCCATGAATCAATTGGATTTTGATTCGTAGCATTTCGAAAAGAATATAAAACAATCTTAAATCATTTTTTGTTCCCGTACAAGATTTTTGTTTCTTACTGTGATTGCTTGGCACTTTTAAACAAAGTATCTTTTATTAATAAACAATGGCTATATTGGATGCATGAACATTAAGTAAAGCGAAATCTTTCTTTGTGAGTCGCCATTCTTCTGCTAAATTTTTTACAGCGCATCCATATTTTCACGTGTGGCATCTTTGCACGTCTCGGATGGATGTTGTGACCTGGTGTTCGTATGGGTTTACTCTGGTACTTCTTCCAACAGTTCTATATACAGACCCATTCCAAAAAAATAGAACATCATGGAAAAGTTGATTATTTCCATAATTCTCTTCAAAAAGTTAACATTTTATAGATTAAGGGCCCACAATTAAAACAATTTCAAGCATTTTTTGTTTATTTTTATATAATTTGGGCTTCAAGCTCATAAAACTCTCAAACAGAATTTCAAAAATTATAATTTTGTGGAGAAATCAGCCCAAACTCTACATAGTGGAAGGACCAAATGTGACAGGAGAAGATCTACCAGCAAAAGAGTTGACCGTGTTGACCAAAAGTTGACCAAAAGAGAAGATTGAAGAATCTGGCAGAGATACAGAAAGAGTGAAATGCCCAAATTACTTCTCAGTTTTTGCAGAAAAAAAAATATGATCACATCAAATCAATCAAAATATGGTACTTTCAAAACGATATGTCTATTTTCAATACTTGTTTGGGAATACCTTTGCTTCAATCACTTCCTCAGCATTGAGGAAATCAGCCTGTGGCATTGCCATGGAGTTATGGAAGCCCATATTGCCTTAATTCTTGCTGTCAGCTCTTCTTTGTTTTTGGGTCTGGTGGACCTCATTTTCCTCTTGAAAATACCCCATAGATTCTCAATGTTGTTAAGGCAAGTTGGCTGGCCAGTCAAGCAATGTGATGGCATAGGCATCAAATCGGGCTTTGGTTCTTTTGGAAGCATGGACAGGGGCCAGGTCCTGCTTAAAAATGAAAGTGTATTTTCATCGGAAAAAGAAGACCTTGGACCACTGGCCAATGGTCCAGCCCTTCTTCTCTTCGGCCCAGTTGAGATGCTTCCTACTTTGGCTCAGCTTCTGAAGTAGCTCCCGGATGTGTTTGAATGTAGTGGTTTTTAAAGTTGTGATTCCTGCCTCATTCTACTCTTTCTGGATCTCTGCCAGATTCTTAAATCTTCTCTTTTTGATAATCTGCTGAAGCCCACGGTTATCTTCTCCTGCCACATTTTGTCCTTCCACTAAGTAGTTTCGGCTGATTTTTCTACAGTATTTAAATTATTTGAAATTCAGTTTTTATGGCTTTTATGAGCTGAAAGCCCAAATTCTGTAAAAATAAACAATAAAATACTTGAAATCATTTAAATTGTGGGCCCTGAATCTATAATCTAGTCAAATGTTTTTGAATGGGTTTGTATATACTTACAGTATACAGGTGCATCTCAGTAAATTAGAATATCATCAAAAATTAATTTATTTCAGGAATTCAGTGCAAACAGTGAAACGCATACATTATATAGATTTATTACCAACACCGTGATCTATTTTAAGTGTTTATTTCTGTTAATATTGTTGAGTTTGGCTTTCAGCCAATGAAAATCCAAAATCATTATCTCAGAAAATTAGAATATTATATAAGACCAACTGAAGCAATGATTTTTAATCACTCAGTGTACTCAATGCTTGATCAGGGCTCATTTTGTATGTATTAATGATTCACTGCGGCGTGGCATGAAGGGCAAACAGCTTTTGGCACTGCTTAGGTATTATGGAGGACCAGTTTGCTTTAATAGCAGCCTTCAGCTCGTCTGCATTGTTGGTTCTGCTGCCTCACCTATTCTTTTTAACAATACCCCATAGATTCTCTATGGGGTTTAGGTCAGGCAAGTTTGTTGGCCTATTAAGCACAGGGATACTGTGGTTATTAAACCAGGAATTGGTATTTTTGCCAGTGTGTGCAGGTGCCAATTCTCTTGAAAAATCAAATTTCCACCTTTAAAAAGCTTGTCGGCAGAGGGAAAAATGAAGTGCTCTAAAATTTCCTGGTAGACGGCTGCGCTGACTTTGGTCTTGATGTAACGCAGTGAAGCTACGCCAATAGATGACATCAAACCAAGCAGCTTGAATTCTGTGTCCCTCCACTCTTCATCCAGACTCTGAGACCTTGATTTCCAAATTATATGCAAAATTTACTTTAATCTGAAAACACATTGGACTATTGAGCAACAGTCCAGTTTTTTTTGTCCTTGGCTCAGGTAGGATGCTTCTGGCATTGTCTCTTGGTCATGAGTGGCTTGACACAAGAAATGTGACAGTTGTAGTAACCCCTGTCCTGAAGATGTCTGTGTGTGATGGCCCTTTAAGTACTGACTCCAGCAGCAGTCCATTCTTTGTGAATCTCTTCCAAATTATTAATAGCATTTTCTTGACATTTTTTTTTTCAAGGCTGTAGTTATTCTGCTTTCTTGTGCACCATGTTCTAACACACTACTTCTATCCACTCTGCTTTTTATTAATATGCTTGGATACAACACACTGTGAAGAGCCAGCTTCTTTAGTAATGACCTTTTGTGCCATATCCTCCTCTTGTGTCAATGACTGTAAATGTCTTCCTCATTATTGTTTAGCCTACAGAACCAGACTTTTGAAATGCTTAGGAAGCCTTTGCAGGTGTTTTGTGTTAAATAATCGAATTTTCTGAGATAATGATTTTGGGTTTTCATTGGCTGTAAGACATAATCAACTTTTAACAAAAGTAAACACTTGTAATAGATCACGGTGTTGGTAATGAATCTATATAATGTATGCATTTTACTGTTTGTATTGAATTACTTAAATAAATTAACTTTTTGTTGATATTCTAATTTATTGAGATGCACCTGAATTTCTATATAGACTATTCAAAAGGGTTTACAAACTTTTAAGCACCACTTTAGCTATTCTACCTGTTTTGGTCTCTTTGTAGAGACCATGGGGTTCTCTTTGTCAGTATAATGGTTTTGAGACGGGACGCCATTTCTACGTTTCAAGGTCTAATCTTCCAACAGTACCCAATTCCGACATATCCCAAAAGTCACCTGGTGTGATGTCTTGGCATTTAGCCAACATCAGTGAATGTTTAGGAAATTGAATATGACATTTGTGAATCAATTTGGATTCATTCTAGTCTGCAATGATATGCAGCTAAATATTGTTTTTTCGCCCCTAACGTCTAGTATTTTTAGGATTATTGATAAGATATACAATAGCAAAAAAATGCACTACTTTGTAACTCTGCACTGACAACAAACACTCCGAATGTCATCATTTCCTGACTGGAGGAAATGGGATTAGTGATTGACTGGAGTTGCCACACAAGTGCCATATCCTCTCACTTTGTTTAAGAAAAAGGTGCTCTGAGGGAGGCCCTGGTTTATTAGCGTTGGGATAAGATTTATGGTTTTATGACACCTAAGGAGTAGGAGGAAGGGTGCAATGAACAGCTAAGATGCTTTAATCCTGCGCCTTAAAATGAGCTAAAGGAGGAAAGACGCGTCTCTGTTTGACTATTAACAAACCCCAGGTGGTTCTAGCCACATAGTGCCATGTCTGGAATCCTGACTCAATTTCTAAATATGTAGCAACTTAGCCCTATTGGCCACAAACAGTTGTGATGATATTCGTATTTAATCCAGGGTTGGGGACTGGTGATTGTGATTATATATTCTCCACAAAAGCCATTGCTCTTTGCAACAAGCTTTAAAGTAGATTTTATTTCCCTTTTTCTGTTTACTTGTCTCGATTTCAGAAATTCCTTATCTTTACACTGTAGGTTTCTTGCCCTGCTCTTTAAATTTTATTTCTGTCAGGTCCTAAGGTGGTTGGTAATTATTGGAACGTGTAGGGTTTAAGCATGCCCTTATATCTGTTTATGACGTCTCTGTAGTGGGGCTCTTTGGTGGCTGGGAAGTGAATGGGACAAAAGCATTGCACCAGCCCTGTCATGAGTTTTAGAGTAATTTCAGATTTATGGCAGCACAGTAGAGGCGATGCTCATAAAACCCCAACGCAGCTGCATGGTGCTGGTCATCTGCGCAGGCTGATGGCTGTTGAACCTTTTGTTCAGTTTCTCTAGCTCTTCTGTTTTCAGCTGCTATGAAGTGAGTCACCACCACTATGAGATTCGAACTGTTTGCTGTAAAAGTGAAGGCTTTTACTTGGAAAATATTGGGCAGTATCTGTGAAATTTATCCCTGTGAGTTATTAAGGATATGTTATGGATATTTCTGTAGTTCTGTAGTGTATTTAAATTTATTGAGCTATTGTAACATTTGTAATAAGTCTCATGCCCTTTCCAATTGCATTTACGGATAATATAAAAAAAATATTTAACACCATATTAATAAAAATAGCAACCAAACTAATATAAAATAGATACAAAAAGATCATATGATTTTTAAACCTGCGTCTTTTTATTGCATCTCCATATTGGTCACAAGAATAAGAAAGCATACTGTATAGTCAGGGACCAGTGCTTAGTGGGTTTTGTCGGGAAACGTAAAAAAGTACATTTATTTCATTTTTTTAATACTTTTCCCAGGCAATCCCGTGCTGTAATTATTTAAAAAAAAGTTGGTCCAACCCATTTTATTAGCCAGAGGTTTGTAACCCATTGATAGTTCATAGTATAGCAGAGTGGAATACTATAGTCATTCACTAAAATATGCAGGTATGCAGATATTTAGGGGGCAGTAGTAGGCTTGTTGTTAAGGAACCAGCATTGCGACCAGAGGTACCGACAAGTCATGACTGAAGTGCCTTGGGCAAGGCACCCCAAGTTGCTCCCCAGGCGCTGTGCTGGCTGCTCACTGCTCCGGGCTCGTGTGCTCCCTTCACCTGTTTGTGTGTATTTGTGTGTTTCACTGTACGGATGGGTTAAATGCAGAGGACCAATTCCGCTGTGTGCAAACATAGTGGC
>JAOUQT010000039.1:9772262-9792659 GCA_025769995.1 Xyliphius kryptos
ATTGATTGATTGATTAATTGATTGAATGAATGATTTATTGTTTATTTGATTGATTGATTGTTTATTTGATTGATTGACTGACCACCTTTCACTTTAGCCAAAATTAGTTATCTTGTGTATAGATGATCATTTTTTTACACGCTTTATCCAAAATAAATGTGCATGTAGATTTGAAAGGTAACCCATCATAATAAACCATTAAATATTTATTGTTTTTTTTTATATTTTCCGGCTAATCATTTTGATTTCCTAAAATAAGGCTTTACACATATTATCAGTTGATGGAAGCTGATACAAGCATTTTGATAAACATTAATGTATTATTGTTTAGAAAAATTTCAACACCTGTGCAGCTGGTAATGTACATGATTTCTTAAAGGTGCGTAATCTTTTCTCTTAGTTCCTCTCCTCCCTATTAGCATGTGCTTAATTGTGGGTTACCCTGTGGCTTTGTCCTGAGGATTTTGGAGCGTAGGATTTAAGCTCCTTTTAGGCAGTTACTCTTTGAGTTGTGCTTTTAAGGCTCGTGTGAATTCCGTACTGCGTTTTCTACGAGACCCTATTTTGTCTCACAAAGGGCTCATCAGATAAGAATGTAAACAAATTAATTGAGATTAACTTTAATGGCGTCTTTAGAGTTCCTCTTGGGCTGTTCTCCATTAGGAATTAAGTTAATAGTATTGCACTGAACTTTCATGCTCTCCCTCTTTCGCTCCCCCATTAAAAGCATGTTCCTCCTCCTCCTGCGCCAGAGTGAGTGCCGAGCTTTGTGAGGGGCCTTTCAGCTGAGGGTTACAAGCCACAAAGAAATGCAGGGTGGACTTAATGTGAAACTTAAAACCATCAAAACGGAGCCAAGTGGAGAGTTTGGATCACAAATGTGGCTGGCCCTCCTGGGGGTTTCTTCATTTTAATGTGTGGTTGATTTGTTACAATAAGCCTTGGTCATTGGTGTAGCATGGTTTAATAGCAGAAGCTCTGTGAACTGTTGTTTTTTGTCTCTTGTTTGCGTCAGTGTTCTATGCAGCTTGCTTTAATATTTTTCCACAAAGCCCCCGGTGCTTTAGGAAAAGAGCTAAAGACATCACAGAGCCTGGTTTTCCTCCCCATTCTGGAAAATGACCTTTTGTGTTTAAGTGTTTAAAAGCATTGCATTAATGTATGTTGAATACTGGTGGTGGTAATTTTAATTACTTGGAAATTGTGGAATATGAGCAACGTTAGTGTGTTGCCAAAAGAAATGTGTGTGTGTGTGTGTGTCATTTTGTGGGAAATTATTGTACATGAGCACTGTGTGTGTGTGTGTGTGTGTGTGTGTGTGTGCGCACGCACGCACGCGCATATGTGTGTGCATTTGTTGTAAATACCACAGCCCTGGGAGCCTGTCTAGTAAAACTGTCAAATATCTCCCGTAAGCAGCATGCAAAGTCTTTAATCTTGACCACATCGGGAAGTCTGCTTCATTCACTTAACCTGTCCAGTGTCATTAAACACGTCCCTACATCTTGGTCATATGAACCGTAGAGCTGTATTTTTATTCTTCTCAAGCATTTTCCTACTTTTAAAATGAAGGGACTACTGGAAGTAAAACCCTATTGCAGGATTTTCTAGAACATGACTACACACTGTGATTTGAATTCATGTCATACACCTTCATCACCCCACAATATTTTGGCTGCATGGATGAATCTGCGTTCTCTAATGTCTTTGTCTTGTGTAGCAGTCTGACTGCTGATAATCCAATCCATGTTGTAATCCAGGTTATTCTCGGTTTTCCATGTCTTCTGACTTGAACCTCCACAAGTCCTGTCTTTACACTTTCTTCAGTGCTATCATATAGGGAAAAATTACATTACCATAGTAAAATAACCTGAATGGTTCAGGGACTATTTTTTGTTCTGCTTATCATCACCACCATGCTTATTGTCAAGAAAGTGTTTATTTGCTTCTGCTTTCCACCATAAGCTTTAGTGTTGGTCATTTATTTTGTTTTACCTGCATCTTTCTTAGTACAAGGCACTATTTCCTGTAGTAGTTCTTGTGATGTGGCCAATAAAATGGTTTGAATTTACATACTTTAATCCTACTGTTTTGTAAGAATTTGGGGATAAACTTCAATACTGACTCTGTATCATATCACATTGACGTAAATAAATGTAAGTTACAAAAACGGCCTTGGATGCACACCCAACTGGATCCAAGCATACCGTCATTAAAACCATGTTACTGATTAAGATGGAGCAAGCCATGCACAATACAGTAAAGTAATACATTTAAAGAAATATTCAACAATGTTCATTTATCATGTTTAGCAAGGTGCTGTATTAGATTGAGATCTGGTGACTGTGAAGGACATTGGAGTACAGTGAATTTAATGTCACCTTCAAGAAGAGATACTATGAGCTTCAATATGAATATGGGTACACAGTGGTCATAAACACCGCCAGCCTGAAATCGAGATTTGTCAGACCAGGCAATGTTTTTTATTCTGTTTACTATCGTCTTTTTTTGGTGAGCCTGTGGAAATTGTAGTCTCTGTTTCCTGATCTTAGCTGACACGAGTAGCACCTGGTGTGATCTGCTGCTACTGTAGTCCATCTTCAAAGTTTGATGTGTTGTTTGTTCAGATATTTTATTTTGCATTCCTTAATTGTAACTCGTGGTTATTTGAGTTACTGTTGCCTTTCTATCATTTCAAACTAATCTGTCCATTGTCCTCTGACCGCTCACGTCAAGAGATTCTATTTTTCTAACCTTTCTTTCCCATATGGTTTGTATTTCAGCAAGTTGTCTTGACCACCTTTCAAGTGGCAAGTGAGTGTATTGTATTTTACCCAATTCCAAAAAGGTTCAAAGTGGAAATAAAAATGGAATGCAATAATTTACAAATGTCAAAAACTGATATTGTATTCCCAATAGAACATAGACAATATATCAGATGTCAAAAGTGAGACATTTTAAAATTTCATGCCAAAGATTGGCATAAAATTGAAATTTTGTGCCAAATATTTGAAATTTCGTGACAGCAACACATCTCAAAAAGTTGGGACAAGGCAATAAGAGGCTGGAAAAGTTAAAGGTACAAAAAAAGCTGGAGGCCCAATTGGCAATAGGTCATTAACATGACTGGGAATAAAAAAAGAGCATCTTGGAGTGGCACCGGCTCTCAAAAGTAGATATGAAAAGAGAATCAGCAATTCCCCTCATTTCCCCCAAGGCACCCCGCCCCCCTGCAACTAATGGAAAATGTAAATGAGTTTGAACATATCATAATCTACACTGCGTAATACTATCATCACAATATTTCGAAAATCTGGAAGAATCTCTATAATGGGAATCTCTATAAACTATAATGGGTGTCCATAATTTTGTCCAAAAAACATTATCTGTGAACATTCATCGTGCCATCTGCCGTTGCCAGCTAAAACTCTAGTTTAAAGAAGCTGTATCTAAACAAGACCCAGAAGCGCAGATGTCTTCTGTGGGCCAAGGCTCATTTAAAATGAACTCTGGCAAAGTGGAAAACTGTTCTGTGGTCAGGCGAATCAAAATGTGAAGTTCTCTATGGAAATCAGGGATGCTGTGTCATTAGGACTAAAGAGGAAAAGGACGAGCCACGTAGTTATCAGTGCTCAGTGCATCTCTGATGGTATGGGGTTGCATTAGTGTGTGTGGAATGGGCAGCTTGCACATCTGGAAGGAAACTATCAATGCTGAACGGCATATCCAGGTTCTTGAGCAACATATGCTCCAGATGCCGTCTCTTTTTGGGGAAGACCTTACATTTTCCAACAATTCCAAACCACATACTGCATCACTTACAGAATTATGGTTGCAAGGGTCCAGGTACTGAACTGACCAGCCTGCAGTCCAGATAGAAAACATTTGGCGTATCATAAAATTGGAAGATGCAACTAAAAAGATCTAAGACACTTAAACCACTAGAATCCTAGACAAGAATGGGTTAACAGTCCCTCAACTTGTGCAATTTGTCTTTTAAGTCCCCACATGTTTACAGACTGTTGTAAAGAGAAAAGGGGATACCTCACAGCGGTAAACATGGCCTTGTCCTAACTTTTTTTTAGATGTGTTGTCATGAAATTTAAAATCATCTAATTCTTCTCTTTAAACGATGCATTTCCTTGGTTTAAGGATTTGATATGTCATCTATGCTCTATTCTGAATAAAATATGGAATTTTGAAACTTAAACATAATTGCATTCCTTTTTTATTTACAATTTGTTCTTTGTCCCAACTTTTTTGGAATTGGGTTTGTATATATATTTATAAAATGTTTAAGACACAACTTGTTCAGTTCATCAAGCAGGTCAATCCTTCATCAATGCTGGAGGTTCTTTAAAAAACAGTCTGTAATCTAATTGTTGTGAAATATCTTTCACTACCATGCAGTGTAGCTGGGGAAATCCTTAATACTACATCTGTGCGTGAATGTCCCACTCTGTGGTCTGAGTTCATTGAGCACTTTCTTTTATCCATATACAGAAGGGAAAAAATGTGTTTTGCCAGTGTCTCCTTTGAATTTAATGATTGTGCTAATTAGCTGGCACATAAGTTATTATGCACTAGCCAATCGTTTGCAGCTGTCCACTTTGTCTTGTGACACTTATCGTTTGTTAGAGGAAAAGCCAGAGGTGCACAATTTGCACTGCATATGAAATTAGAGATGAAAGTGTGTCAAACCCAACTGTTGTTGGCAAGACAAAACGACTGTGATAGCAGTTGTTAGCAGGAAACGTAATCACATCATGCATTTTATTGCCAGAAGTCAGTTTGATGGAAAGAGGCTGCTGGAACAAGTGCTTGCAGTTTGTCGATGAAGAATGTTTGGATGTTTGAATTTGTTGTTTGTAATTTTTTTGTCATATGTACGTGTTTGAGTATTGTGTGTAGATGTAAAATTATATATACGTGTGTGTGTGTGTGTGTATATATACACATACATACATAAATACATACATACATATATATTATATTATATTATAGTATGGGACACTTTTTCTTCTCCATAGTTTTAATTTTATTTTTATATATAGGTGCCATGTCTTTATATAGTTGTGAGGTCTGACTCTTTACAGTACATGCACTTCTGAGGGCATTTAACATTCTGAGGATATTTTTGACTGGTGGACACAAAGGTGGGGGAAAAAAAACAAGATAGCCACACATCTTGTACATTACAGTGGTTAAACTTGTGGTTTGGGTTAGCATTAATTAGCTTCTTTAATAAATGTCATTAGATAGTTCTCGCGACTATAGTGATCCCTGCATGTGTGGTTTTTTGGGGTTGGGGGGTAGTGCCTAGTGTATAGGCTGCTTGAGGAAACTCGTAAATCAGCTTTCATTAAGAAGGGTTTAGTGCATGCTCATGATTTACTCTGTGGAAGTGCCACTAAGGGCCATTAAGACCTCTGCTGTGGAGAGGGAGTGCTAGCTAATGGCACTGGTTGGTGCTGTTAAAGCACTGTTACACGGTGTAAGGCAGCATGATGGTTTGTGATTATACATAAAACCTGCACAAATTATTGATTAGACAGTTATGGATATTATCGTAAAAACTGCATACTGTATCTACGTGCAGTAAGACACTTGTGTAGCAGTTACTTTTTTCCCTATGTTGGACTGCTCCCTCTAATATCTTTTCCTCATCTTTAATGTTATCTAATTTTATATTGCAGTCAGAACAGCCCAGTCCAGCTAGTTCCAGCTCCAGTTCCAGTTCAGGATACAGACCTACACACAAGCGACAAGGTAACCTCAATGTAACACCAGTCTTTACTTTTTAACACGCATTGATTACATTTTTATTGAGTTACTTTTAATGCTCGATGCATCCAAACTAACGTATAAACTCTTTTAGTTTTCTATTTTAATTCCTGTTATACTGAATGATCACTTCATTAGGAACACCCGTCTTATTACATTCTGTATGATCAGCGATAAAAGGGCCTCAATTGGTGGTTACGCCACATTCAGTTTACATATAAGGTGTTGACTTGTCCACTTAAAAACTGGCAATAGCAACTTGAGCATCTTTATCAAGTTTGATCGGTCACAGATCATTGAAGCCTAAAGGTGTGGTGCCAGAATTTGGCAACAGCTGCACTGCTTTACAGAGAGCAGAGGAATATCACCAAACATCCATTTGAAGTTGTATGGTTGATCCGAGATGCAAGCAACAAACTAGCGAGAACTTTGCATTTTCTGAGCTGCTGCAATAGGCATGGGTTGGCTTCTGAAAAATAGGATGTTTGACACATTTTGGAATCTAATCCTTTATGAATGTGTGCTCTAATTGTTCAAGTTAACCTGTTATTAGCCAAGTGTTCCTAATCCAGTAATTGTTCAGAATGTTGGGGTTTTTCTACCCATTTTATAGTATTCAATTTGCAATCATGTTATTTTTTGTTATTTTTTTTCTATCAATTATAAGACCATGAAAAAACAACAGATGGTGATGCTAATGTAGCAGCATTAGTGCAGCTGACACAGTTCATAGAATTAGAAATGGTAACGCTGGAAAAATCAGTATCAGGTGCAGCATTGGTCATTCAAAACTAACATACTACCACCTATTAAGAGAAGGTAACCCACTTTGTGAGTGGGCTTTGGCAGGATTCACAATCAATAGACAGCAAAAATGAACACCAAGAACACTACTGCATATTCAATCAGGTCCAAAAGCACATATATTTGACCTCTGTATGACTTTATTATAAAACTGTGCTTGCCAGAAGAAAAAAAAAACAATGATCTATCCTAGCATTAAAATCCCACCAACCAACCAACCAGTTCATGACTGCTATAAGCTCTATCAGACTTCTGCTCATGCACTGGAAGAAAAGCATGATTTCACCGACACGCAATACTGTGATTTACTGGGGTTTGGACCTCTGGCTGATTGGGCAAATATGTTTCCCCCCACTCAAAAGCCTAGGATATACAATCTTGACAAGAAACAGTTTCTTAGGTTCTATATATTTTTTACAATTTGAAAGATTGGTTTTGGGTTTACAATACATACACTAGCTTAAGATGTATTGGCACACTTGGTGAAGATGTGGTAGATATATGATGAAATGGTAAACATGCACAACTACATGAAGTTTATGTTGAATAAAGCCATTTTTCAAACATTTTATAAAATTCTGAATTAAACCTCCTAATACGTCATATATTTATTCAGTGTTTTGTGTTGTGCATGTTCAGTGCTGGGTCCTTTACAGAGGATACTTCCAGATTTGCACTCGGATGACAATGAAGATGATTCAGAAGAGGAAGACGACAATGACATGGACTCGGACATAGAGCGTCCCTTACACACACACATGTCGCACCGCCATCGCAGGTGAGCATTGCTGAGTCTGGTTTATATAGGTTCGCTTTCTTTCCCAAATATTTAACTTGCTCTTTATAGGTTAATTTAATGTAAATGCATTAAAATTTATTACTGAAGTGATTCTTTACCAAATAGCTACGATATTCATTTTATGAGGTGTATTGTTTAACAAATTTATTCAGTTTTTTAAAGCTTTTCTAATGTTCTAGTTAGTCTCAGTAAATGCAATGGATATGATAGGAGTATTAAAAGCCAGTTTTCTCATACAGTTGCATTAATGCAGTAAATTTGCCTCCTCTGGTTGTAGGGTGAGTTTGAGTGATGGCAGTGACAGTGAGAATAGTTCTGCCTCTTCGCCCCTCCCACACAACGAAGCCCCGCCTCTTCTGAAGTCTAGCAATAATCCGGTAAGAGCTGACAGTCATACGGTTGAAATTAATTCATCCAAATGATTAAGAACCTTTTTTTTCATTTTAAATAGCATTTTATATTTTAGTGAAAAGTGATTTATATTTTCTTGATTTTTCAGGTTATTTGTTTCTTTTAATTTAGGATTGCATGAAGTATGAACACTGTTTAAATAGTACTACATTAAAAATGCAAGTGATTGGTTATTAGTAGCAAAACTTTATCATTGAGGATTAAGTAAATGTGATTTCTGAGCAAACAGGATATAAGGAAATTGATCAATGGAATCTGATCAATATTTTTATCTACAACATTTCAACAGTATAGAATTTAAAAATAAATCTGTAATGTTTCTTAAATATTCCTGTATTCCACTGCTGAACACATTCCAATAAACAGTTGGGACAGTTGTCGCCATCACTTTGCGATGGTTGGCTGCACCGATGTACTAGTTGCACAGATCTTGTCAGCTGTAACGGCAATTTGCAACACCAATTTGCCTATCGCATGTTTTGGACTGTGTAAGAAGGCTCATTCAGACACATGGAGATCTTACAAAGTCCACACAGTAAAGGACCCAGGAAGCTGCTCTGTTGTCCAATTCTTCCTGCAAATACATATTAGGGCAACATTGTGGGGTTGTGGTAGTTCCATTATTTGTTTTTAATTCTCCACACGTTCTCTGTTGGGAACAGAGCAGGATTTTAGGCAGGCCAGTCCAGTACCCTCTACTTCCGTAACCATGTCTGTGTAATGTGTGCAGCATGTGGTTTTAATGAATGTGGCAGTTTAATTGGAGCACAAGCTTGGAACCTGAACTTAGGTTCTACTCTTCCTTTACTGTTTTATCCTGTATGGATTCTGCTATTTGGTTTTACTGGTTTCTGGATTTGTAATAGAGAAAATATCTTGGTTACCTTGTAATTTTCCCAGTGTTGCAATTTAGATAATCTTGTTCTTTACAGATTCTAGAAGTGAAGAATCCCATAAAGCCTTCCAAAATGGATAAAAACAAGAATGTTGATTGTGACAAGGTAATTATTGCCATAAACACTTTATATGTATTTGGTAATATCCAGTATTATCTGCACTAGCTGTGACTTCTAGTATTAGTGAGTGGTGAGTCTCGTAGTTCAGTTTTCAGTAAGGCTTTTTTTGTTATGGTGTTTTAGGCATACTTGGATGAACTGGTGGAGCTCCATAGAAGACTAATGGCACTGAGAGAGAGGCACATATTACAGCAGGTACTTTCTTAACCTTTATAGGAGAGACCTGAAATATTTGAAATATAAATACAGAAATAACAAAAAATAGAGATATTCATTTATTAATCTCCCAGAGCAATTACGATGAAATATCAAATATGTGGAACATATTTTAAAATGGGCAATGGGCACTGAAATAGTTCATGTAAAAATACGAATACCTTTATTATAAAAAGGTTTATGTTACCCGTCACTGGCAGTCATGAAAACGTGAAGCCTTGTTGTTATGATTTAGAGGACGATCAGGTTGTGCTGGAATATAGAAAAGATTAGCTTGGGAGATTTCCAATCAAAGATTGGAAGCATAAGTACATTGCAAGCTCAAGCCAATCCCTTGGAGCTTTTGTAAGCATTCTACCTCCTCATTTATAAAACATGAGTACAGTGAATTGTCCTTTGGCCTGCAAACAAAAACTGGGAAAAGGGAATTACATTAACCATTATAGCAATTACTAGTTGAAATAAATCAAGACTTTGTAAGAATTCATAAGATTCTTGTGTTTTTTTAATAAAATGAGTTATTGTTATTCCTTTAAATATTGTACTGTTAAGTTTATTATTCATATTTCTATTAAAGGCTCTGAAAAGCTTACAATCATAAAATCTGTCACATAAAGCCATTAGAAATGATAGAGCCTCAATTCTCCATGCAAACAATGGTTCAGTCACATGGGCAGCTGACTACTATCTTTCCAATTGTCATAACAGACCTCTGAGTCTCTCTGTAGTTGGCCATGGTTCAGCACAGAGACAATAGATTCTTTCCATATGGCAGTCTGGCTTTGTAATGTGAATGGGATGAGGTTTGGGTCCCATTACTGAAAATTTTCATTTGTTTCCCTCTCCCCCACCTCTCATCCCTTTAATTTGTTAGCGTGATCCTGTCGAACTAAACGGGGAGACAACAACTGGTACCAATAAGCAATGTTGGACAAGCACCATTCCCATTACATTCACATACATGGCACCATGTGAAGTTTGGGCGCGTTTTATTCTCAATTACTATTGTTAGGGCAATGCCACACATTTAGCCAAGCGTCCCTCAACTCTGATTTTATCTAGCTACTATATAAACATTTTAGTTGATATATTAAAGACTTGCAGTGAAAATTAGAATCTTATCTAATTTAATCATGCTTGAGTTGCTAATGCTTTGTCCATGTTTTTTTGCTTCCAGATTGTAAACCTCATTGAAGAAACTGGACATTTTCATATTACAAACACAACCTTTGACTTTGACCTTTGCTCCTTAGACAAAACCACAGTTCGAAAGTTGCAAAGCTACCTAGAAACTTCTGGAACATCTTAAAGACGTGTGCAGCTGGCTATCATCAGCATGAACACTAGACCTCCTGATCGTCTCAGTCAGCTTGTGGCAATATTATGAAATTGGATTTAATCGAGAGGTCCTAGAGCGCCTTTCTTCTCTCTGTGTGCCTCAGAGATGGATGTGAGACTTCCTGTCCACCAGGACTTCACCTCAAAAGCCTTGAAATGTCCATTGCCAAAAAAAGGAATAACAAGTTCTTGCGCCAAAAAAAAAAAAAACAATGTGCATATTGTTACGATGTATGACTGATGTTCGGTTCTATTCATTGTGACGAATGCATGTCTTAACACTGCCTTACACCATTGTCTATTTATTTAGTATGAATTTCAATTGTGTGTGTGTGTGTGTGTGTGTGTGAGGGGAAAATGATATTCAGTTTGTGCAAGCACTTGGGCAAAGTCATGTCCTTGATGCTTTTAAGGTGGTGAAGTGTTAGATTTTTCTCACCAAACCTACCATTTGCATCTAGTGTAACCACAAAAATTTAATTATCCATGACATTTTTTAATACTATTTGGACATTTAAAGGCACTAAAAATGATGTGGTTTAGAGGACAGCATCATTCTTGGTATTACTGCTGTTTCCAGCAAAACAAGACAAAACTTTCATGTGGAAGATCGAATACTATTTTTAAAACCTTGGAGCACGAAGGCAGCGCGGACATCGGAATTATCGCCATTTATTCTGGTCAAGACTGAATATGCTTACACAGTAAGAACAGGAATCGGATGAGAACTGTCGTATTAAATCAGTTGATGTTATTTATTTCCTAGGGAACACAACTGCTTGCGTCTTGACTGTCTGTCTTTAAACCAGTGGAGCTAGTTTATTGGTCGTTTGGAAATTTGACTTAAAACATGTTTTACCTCAGATATACTTTTCAGATGCTCTGAACACTTCTTTTCTAGACAGCTTGATTAATCACTTGCTAGATGTGCATGTGGACAGATTGTACGGTTGAGCTGTAGGCTTGATTTGTTGAATTATGCCTCAAGGCAATACCAGTATCTTTAGGGTTATTTTAAATTGGTTAAATACATCTGTAAGAACTACAGAGTACTTTCAATATCTGAGAGTGAACGGGCTGAATTTTTGGCACTGTGTGTGTATATAAAAAAGAAGAAAAAAAAGAAAAAATGTTTACGGATATTTCATTATGGCATTTCTGAACTGTGTTTGTTTTTGAACAAAATCAATCCTTGTATATTTTTTGTGATTCCATCTGGATTAGCTGATTTGAGTTTCTAAACCCAAAGAATCTTTCATTTCGATATCATATAATGTTTATATATGTGTATAAACTTTATATGTGATAAATAACTAAATATCTTTCCTTTCTTGGAAGGTACTGACCTGATTCAAGCTGGCCATTTTTTTTTTATTCCTAATATAAAATTCAAGCAGCCTGTATCAATGTCTGGTTATTGACTAGAATGTGTGTATGATCCGAACTATTTATGTGACTATAAAGACCAAGTGTAGATTGTATATAAACGAACTTGAATTACAAATGGGTGCTAAAATGTTACCGCAAACAGCGATTAAGGGGTCCAGGTACTCTGTGATGACCTGTGTTTGATGTTTGACCTTTGTTTCCTTTAAAAATGTATATTTTGAATAGACGATTTTATAAACATACCTTCATGTGAAGCTCTTTGTTATAGTGCCTTCTAGTGGTTAAAGAATAACAAGGTGATCTTTATTAGGGTGTGGTCTGAGACACACCTACTAGGTTTAGTGTTGGGTTAGGTGTAGAGTTCATGTTTGGTATTTTTGAAGGCAATTATGAATATCTCATCTGATATTCATATCAGTTTTCAATCTGATTCTTCTTCTGAAAAGTGTACTCGTAACACAAAACCTTTTCTATTTAATTCAAGATACTCTACTTATTGTATTGCTAATTTATAAATCACTGGTTGCTTTTCTCGGCATAAACAGGAAGAAAATAAAGAATTGAACGTTTCTTTTTTTTATTATAATTAATTTAAAAAAGTATTACACCTATTGCTGGAATGCACACTTGATTTGTTGGATCAGTACTGGCAAGCAGTTATGAATGTTATATACCTATTGATAATTGTGTTGAAGGCTATATGGAATCATATAAGGATTCACAATATATAGATTGAAATGAGGCAACCATGTTCATAGGAGTATTAAGAATTCACAATTAAAGTGTATGTAATACCTAGCAACCTAGATAGCTCAGTTGGTAGAGCATGGGCTAATGGAAAGCTTTAATAACAGGGATTTGACCTCTTGGGGATGAGACAGATCACAAGATTGGAATGCTCAGTCATCATATCCTTATCTCAAAATCAGTGGCAGTGTATGAAAATGACATGGCAGATCTTCAATCATAATGTGTGAGAGTGGGGCACAGTGGTGCAGTGGATAGCTCTGTATCCTCACAGCAATAACATTGTGTGCAGATTGAAGCTTGCTCTCATCATGCGTCTACGAAGTATGAAAGTGACGATAAACAGTAAAATGACTGATACGAATATTTATGAGGTGGGTCTGAAGTTCTAAAAATAAGCGTGTCCATGTTTGGCTTATTAGAAGCAGTACAGATTAACGACCGAACCCAATATTAGGTAAAAAAGCATTCTGTAACATTCAAGTTGGCCAGTGAAGATGCTTATGTCATTGTTGGAGTGTACAGTATACCGTGCATTAGCTGTGTTCTAGTGGAAAGCATCGCTCATGTCTCACTTAAGATTTTAGAAGCTGACATGTTCTTTAACAGACTTTTTAAACATGATTACTGACTTATAAGAGACCATGAAACTGAAGGAGGTTGTTATGAGTCAGCTGGGTGTATTTGTAGAATTATTTTTAGCTGTTTAAAACTTTGTACACTGAAAATGATGTTTGGTTTCTCTTTATTAGATACATCTTGATAGTAAATGGTTGGACCTTACTTACTTCTGGTGTGTCATGGGGAAGCTGTGCAAGGCAGAAACAACCCTAGATAGGGGTGCTAACCCGCCATAGGGAACATTCATACATGCGCAGATTTAATCTAAGGGCACGTTAATGATATAACTGCAACTAACACATCTTTGGAATTTGGGAGGAATCCGGAGTACCAGAGGAAACCGAAATCTACACAGAGAGAATGCGGGAATCAAATCCGGGCCTTTTTTGCTGTGAGGTGCCAATAAAATCCACTGCACCCACACACACTTTTTCAGAATATGTTTAATCTTATATCACCCAAATGAAGATGGGTTTACTTTTTGAATCTGGTTTCATCCATTTAACATGTCTTGGAGTTTTTGACTCTCCACTGTCACCATGAGCCCTTGCTCATTAGGGCATATAAAATAAAATGTACATAAACATCAGCAAGATAATCTTAAATTTCATCTTATGAAGCTGCTCTGTGGCAATGTTTCTTTGCGAAAAACAGTATAGAAATAAAATTGAATCGATTGCACCATGATGCCAAATTTGACTTGCAACCATCTTGAGCTGCATTAGATTAAAACTAAAAAAGGGTGTTATCTACAGAGTGGGCCATTTATATGGATACATACTGTATGGCCCACCCTGTACTGTACATTTGCCTGTAATAGACTGGTTTACCAGGAAAAAGATATTCTATATTTCACATCTTGCATGAGAATTTTTAAAAATTTGTATGTACACTATCTGTTTTTATTTTTATGCTACATAGTTATTGCTTGTTGCATCCTTTCCACTAGCCTGTCTACTAACAGCTTTCGAATGGCTAATAAGAAGCATGAGAGCATCCGTAACAGTCTCAATAATCCTTTTGCTTAACACCATTCCACAAGACTACGAACGGCTGAATGTCCACACAGAGCCATGTGTTTGACTCCTGATCATCTGGAGTTACATGAAGTTTCACACTGCTACATAATGAGCTAATAGGTAATGAGCAAAAGATAAGAAAATAAGGAGCACAAACAAATCTAGTCATATTAGTATTTCTGTTATTGTTTAAATGACTGTATGGGCAGACTTTAGCTAGTTAACCTAAATGTTTCGTTTATGAAATGATTAGCACTATAACTGCATCTGGGGAATATGAGCTATTGAAAAGCTCTGGTGTGTCTGATAAAAAATGGCAGAATGGTTATTAGCAATAACAGCATTTATATTTAACCCATGACTAATGTATTTATACTTTTCTTAAAGAATCATTTATTATGTATTTGTCCTTGTTTTAATATAGTAACTATTAATCATAAGCAGAAATTACTGTCTTTCTGTCCCTCTTACTTTATTACTTAAAGCAGTATATAAAGCAGTAATTGTATGGATTCCTGCTTTCCAGAGTTCTGGAACTGTGAAATGTAATTTACAAGTGAAACATACATGTATATAGTGTACAAAGCTTGCGTGACAAATTGCATTATTAAGCCTATCTACAAATATTAAGTGTGAAACTTACCATGAGGCTATAATGCGGGGCAGGGGGAGGGCATGATGTGGTGTGATGGGGGCATATTTGAATATCTTGGCAGGGGCCATGTACATTTGGTTGATCTGTCCTCTCAATGACAGTAAGACATACATGTGAGTTTTGAAAAAAAAAATGAATATCCTCCAAAAAATACAGTTATACTAAATAACTGCACAGTTACGAAGTCCTTACATGATTGTTTCAAATAGTATGGGGGTTAAGATTAAGGTTAAGGTTAAGTACTAATTACACACAGTAATAATTATGTCAATTGAATGTCCTCACAAAAACAAATCTAGAGTGTGTGTGAGGGAGAGAGGCTAGTTCACACTGTCCCTCTCACCCAACACCTGTTCATTACATCATAAATCTGCCACTGAGAGCCAATTATGAGAGGCACAGAAAGTTAAACCCCCTGTTTTTTGTTCAGGAGAGTAAAGCCAAAAACACTTTCACACAAGGGGTAAAGGAAATAATAAAAGGTTCATGCAGTAGACCTCATCAAGCTGATTGGGATCTTGTAAAATAGGATTTGTTTTTACATTCTGGAGGAATATATACACTTTCTATTGACAAAAACACACACTCTCTTTAGCCTGTTTTTCACAGTATATCATATTCAACTGCAAAAATGTCTTGGGGCAGAGACAGAGACAGTAGCCCATATTCATGGTCAAAACTTCAGACAGTTTAACCTTTGGACCTGGAACAGTCTATTTGTAGTCAGAGACACACCATAAGAAAGGCATTGTGTCCCGGGCTTCATTCACACTGGTCTCCAAATAACGTAGAGAACAAGAGGACGAAAAAAAGAAGGCTCCAATAGTTTGGAATCCTGGATTAACTTAAGCCATCTCACATTGCTGGGGTGCCAGTGGAGGAAAGGGGAGGGGCAGTTGGTTCACAGTCAGTCCCAACAGCAGGACATCCTGTTTGAGCCTCCAAATGCCATTTCCTCTAATAAAAAAGAAGAGACCTTCCACACTGAGCTCACACATACGGGAAACAAGGACATTGATCATCATCCTGGCCCAAGGCCAAGGCCTGAGAGAAAGGGTATGTGAGAGAGCCTCTGGGCAGTAGTCAGAAAAAATACACCTCACATATGCCAAGGTTGATGAAAAATCCTCAGCAGACTTTCTGAAAAGACCACCACAATTTGCTGGTCACAAAAGACTAACATGTTTCTGTCACAAAGGAAGCTTTTCTTTCTCTTTGTTCTTGATTAGTGTAGATTTGCGCTACACGTATTATTTTAAAAGAACCACAAATACATGTATTATTTCTTTTTAACATTACAAATAAATTCTTGTTGTCTAATTGTAAACTATTTGGCATATTTGATATATTTAAGTTTAAGCATTACACATTGAAAAGCATGAATGAGTCTGAGGAAGAGAACGCAACAACAGGACTCTAACATCACATTTTCTTTCCGAAAGACCCTCCTTTCAATGTGAACAAAACTAGTTCAAATATTTGTCTACCTTTAATCTGTTTGCTCTCTTTACGCAGGCATCATGTTTGAGAATAAGTGCTTTGGGAGTAAAAGTAATTGAGAGAGAAAGCCTGAAAATCCTTCTCAAACTTCCTATTCTCCGAGTGATTTCACCTTCAAGTTCCTAATCCATTATTCTCTGATTTGCACAGTGACAATAATTCAAAGGCCCATCATCATGTTTTTGCTGAATTGTCTGTGGGCCCTTTCTTCAGACTTCACCTCTCTGCCAGACGTTTGTGAGGAATTCTGGGTGGCAGCCATGTCACTGGAAATGCATACAAATTAGCTTTTTCAAAAACATCAGCTTGAGTTATGTAAAGAACAAAAGAAAACATACTTCAAAGTGATGGGCAAAGCTGAAGGGAGGGATGCTGGCCAGAAGGAGGGTGACCATTGTTCCAGCTTCATTGAGGGAACAGAATGGAGGATAGATAGTTTTGATATAGCTGGTCCTCCAGACGGCTGGGGATTTGATTATTACTTATGAGCAACCTCCTCCTTTTTGTGTTTGGGCCCAGACCCCCGGTACCCTCAGTGTGGGCCAGTACTTTTGGTATGAAGCCTAGAGCCAACCTGTTCTTTGATTGGCCTGACTGAGGCTTTGTTCTTCCTTACGGAGCTGAGTGGGTCAGTGACCCGTGACCCCCCAACCAGCCCACCAGTCTGTGTTAGTGTGTGAGGGCCCAGACACTCTCCCTCACACACATACAATGCTTCAGTCGCTAAATCCTTCTCAATGGAGGAAAGGTGGGGGCCTGAGAGAAAAAGAAAAAAAGTTTAAAAAAACAGAGGGACAGACTGGGTGAAGCTGCATGGCGCAGACTTCCAAACGCTTTAAAAATCTATAGAACTTTCCTATTCTTATAAGGGTTCTTTTTTTTTTACGTTTGTATGCCTTAGATTTCTTGAATGGCTAGACACTTCTAACTGCAGGCAGACGTACCACTCAAAATTACCTTTGTTTAAAAATAATAAATAAACAAGCTAATCCATAGCAGACTGCAATAATGACCATTGCAGGAGTAAAATAGTGTATTTTTACATTTCAGTTTTAACTTGGTGACAAACATATGAACGGGAAGGCTAGTGAAATCTAGAGTAAATTTATAAGCTATTAAAACTTTGATTCAGCAATTGGCAGAAACTATTAGAGCCTCAGTGTTATTTTGTCTTCTTTCTCCTTTGCTAATTGAAAACAAATGAAATGAGAGTTACTATGCTGTGTTACGGTGTGTAATGGTCTGTAGCTGGCTGTGCTAGCCTTCATGGTTTACATTAAACAGTAGTTTGAACCAGGCTTGAAAGAAATCTCATTACTTCTATGTTTTGGCAATGCACAATTAATCACTGCTGGTAAATAAAACACTGCAGCTGTTTGAAACATTGGTTAGAGTTCGGTGAGATTCATTAGAAGCTTAGTACAAATAATTCTTAATGGAGCATCCATCCACAGTACATGAGTGAACAAGCATTGTAAATGATGGCGAGTAGGCACATAATAAAAAGCACACGAAAACGGCATTAGAGCATTCTTGCCAACTTGGAGCCGGGCCAGTCCTGCCCCCTCCTCACCCCCACCGGATTACATACAGCAGACCTCTAGCTCGCCTTGCCGTCTGATCTGCTGCTTCACACAGCAAAAGAGCTGATGTGGAAAAGCTCATTGCTGCCAGGCAACAACTGGGCTGCTTTGCCTCGTAATGAATTGAGGACATCTGGAGCCTCGAGCTGGTGATGCATCAGATGAAAGTTCAAGGCTCACCGCAGAACTGGTGCAATCATTTTTCATGAATTTTTGCTGATAGGTATGATAGTGTACATGTGTGATGTTCTTTGTCTGGTGCTAGAAGCTAAAACTAAGGACGAAGCTCACTTGACACTAACATCAATCGTAGCACATGTCACAATGCTCTGTTCATGCATCTCTAATGCAAGTGCTCATGCAGCTTTTATCTTATCTCTTTCCCCTAATGCAACCTTATGACATATTTTATTTAGTGATGTCAAACGATTTAAAAATGTACTCATGATTAATCATAAGATTTAATGTTGTAGCACTTAATCACAATCTTTTTATCTGTTAATATGTTTCTCCGATATGAGATTCAATAAGGTGATGGGTAAAGGACAGACAGGAGTGACAAATGTACATAAGTCAAAGAAACTGGTATGAGAGAATATAGTGAGTCACTCAATAATCAACAGTAAACGTCACAGTGTCTGTGAGTTCCAAATCCTGAGCTGTTTTAATCTCTTGGTGCCATAGTACGCCTGTGTTCTCTTGAGGAAAGCTGGGACATTATAAAGTTTCTATACAGTAGTGTTCATAATAATATCAGTCCAATACGACTAACCAGATTAATCAGTGTTTTGGTATAAATTATATAACCACATAACAAACAATTTACTAGTTGGTGCAGTACATTTAAAACACTCAGCATTCGTCATATGCACGCTATTAAGTCTGTGTATTTGAATAGTTAATTGAATGGGGTGTGTTCAAAATAATAGTAGTGTGGAGATCAATTAGTGAGTTCAATCAGTTTGTGAAGAAACTGGTGTGAATCAGGTGACTCTTATGTAAGGGTGAAGCCGGCACATGCTGTACATATGCATTTCTCTTTAAAATCCAGACTTTATAAGTGAAAACTTATAAAGAAGTGCAGACCATGAATGGCTGCTGAGCTAAAATGATCTCCAATGCTTTAAAATGGAAAAATCTGTAGACAGTTCATCAGTTCACCAAACTCGAATTCAAGCCATAGTACACTTTGAAGACAGTGAAGCATGGTGGTGCAAGCACATGGACATGTTTCTCTTATTATGGTGCTAAGCCTATTTACCACATACCAGGGATCATGGACCAGTTTGCATATATATCAGAAAAAGAGTTCATGTTGCTTTAAGCTGAGGAGGAAATGCCCTTAAAATGGGTATTTCAAGAAGACAATAACACACCAGTAAATAAACAAAATCTTGTATCCAGTCCGATAAGAGTGAGGTTATGGAGTGGACAACCCAATCCCCAGACCTTAATCCGATAGAAAATTTGTGGGGTGCCATTTCTGAGACAAAACCAACAAATGCAAATGAATTGTGGCATGTAGGACGCATCCTGGACTGTAATACCAGTTGACAGGTGACAGAAGTGGCTTGACTCTATGCAAAACAGATGTGAAATAGTTCTGAAAAGCTGTGGTTATACTGAACTAAATACTAGGTCAGTGATTGACAGCATTGATGAAGACTGAAAAAGAAAAAAACATATTTTTGAGCTGTTTTGTATAAAACATGGTGATTCACATATTGGTGATTCACAGGGTCCAATAGAACATGCTTTAATGACGCTGTTTTTATTCAATCATGACAATGTTAGGCTAAAAATATTAGCATGCATTAGTCAAACATTAGTTTGACAGCACTACTTTTATTTCTATATCAATCAAGAATGGGCAAAATAAGAAATTTGTTAAACATTGTATTTAGCATTAGTGAGGATGCTTTCTTTCTATATATTATGTTGTCACCAACATGCTGGAAACATAATAAGCAAAAGAATTATAGCACAATTCTGTAGATTTAAAAGGAAACTATGCATTTATCAGTGTGTTTATTTCCACATTTTAATTAATTTTATTAGATTTTTTTTTTTGCTTAACTCTCTGCAAGAATGTTTTGAGTTCACAATGCCAGTAAATCTGTTTCCTAGTCCAGGAAGTGCCACCCTTGTCTGTAATTCTCCTACACCCATGATCATATAAGACTTGGCACAAAAGGATAGTTATTCATTGTGCCATTTATGCCAGGACATGCACCTCCCTCTCCTGGATAATGAATGGACTTCTTTTAATAAAAAAAAAAAACAAAGTAAAACAATAATGTATACAGTTAAGTGACCAGGCACGTCACACTTTATTTGTTTGGGCATGTTGTCGCTAGATCTATTTACAATCACTGTCTCACAAGCCTCAGATAATTACCGAACAAAGGCTAATAATTTGCTTCCCATTTGAGATGGAGTGTCAAATAGGATTTTCATGAGGCACTCGGTCAAGTGAAGCAACAGCAGTCCAATAATTATAATCACAAACAGGCGA
>JAOUQT010000039.1:9823952-9835174 GCA_025769995.1 Xyliphius kryptos
GATAGATCTTAGATGATTTAGGATAATTTAAAGAGGAGACTGAGAGCCAGGCCTTCTCGTCCAACATCAGTGTGTGACCTCTCAAATGCGCTTCTGGAAGAATGGTCAAAAATCCCCATAAACACAATTCCCTGAACAGCCCTCCCAGAAAAGTTCTAACTGTTCTAGCTGCAAATGGTAGACTGACAACATATTGAACCCTATGGACTAGCTCATATGTGAGTCAAGGCAGTTGAGCGAATAATTTTGGAAATGTAGTGTATTTAGTTTACTGTATTACTTAATTGCAATAGTTGAACATTGAAGACCATTTTTTGCAAATGTCTTTTGTTTTTCTTACTCGCTATGTCTATCCTGCAGTCATCTTTGCAAATGGAGGAAAATTTGTGAAACCCCCGAGTTCAACTGTATATACATCAGCAGAAGAAGAAGTGCTTCTGCCCTGTAAGTTCCTGCCATTCATAGAGGAGGTGATCGTTCAGATAATCTGGACGCATGTAAAGCCAGATGGAACTGAGGAGCAGATCATAACAGCTCATCATCAGGATGGACAGCTAGGTACAAAGCATGTGTTACATGTTCATGATAAACAATTATTAACCTGTATTGATGCTTTAAAGAAACTTTAAGGGTACATTTTCTGAGATTTAGAATGAATTTCTATTCTAAGATACATGCAGTGTTCCTTTAAAAAAATAATTGTATGTATGTTATTATCATTTTACATTGTACACTATATCCACAATTCCAGATGAATGATTCACATTAAAGGTACTGAAAATACACCCATATAAGTAATTAACAAGGGCAGGTGTAGATTACTACTATTTTTGAGTGTTAAATTTCAGTCAGTTCTTTACTGAAGCTATTGCCTGAAGACTACATGACTCATGTACATATAATGTTATATAATAAAGAAATGTACATTATTGCAAAATATTCATTTTTATGGTTTAAGTCTGTAATTTGAGATAATCTGGTTGAATTTTCTTAATTTTAATAAATATTTTGTTCTTATGTACACCTGTGTTTTACTTTAGTTTTCGGTTTCCCTTTTAGAATCTCCTGCTTATGCAGGCCGCGTGCGATTTGAAGACATCAACCCCATGATAAACTCTGCACTGATTATCCTAAACACAGAGCTGTCAGATGAGGGACGCTATACCTGCACCATTGCTACATTTCCTAGTGGAAGTGTACAGACCCAAGTGTCTCTCGTTGTGTGGAGTAAGTGGCTGCAAATGTTTGCAAACAGTAATTCATACTTCCACCTCATCTCCATTTTACAAGACTGGAATACCACGCACAATGCCATAAGATTGTGTATGGCCTTGTTAGAGATCTCATATTTTACATACGGATGATGTTGAAACGAAATTTGCAGTGCATTCTGGGTGGGAGAAATTACTTAATTTTCAACTCTCAGTGAGTACAGCACAAATCAAATGTTTTACTTAAATTACAAATTAAGTACGTTTTGGTAAGGAGAACTATTTTTAAGCCTGAGAAATATAACCAGGAAGAAGCTAGCCAGATTAATTGCATGGCAATATTGTATGCCACAATTTTCCATGCACTCCTCCCCTTGTGTATGCCTGGGTTTCTTCCATGGTCCACAGACATTCAGTCACAGAGATACTAAATTACTCCTTGTTGTGAGTTACATTTAAAGTTTAACAAGTTTCAACAGTATGTGAATTGTTTATTGTGTGTGTTGTGCATTGTGTGTGTATGTGGCCTGCATTGGACTAGCAGAGGGTGATGGTTGATTGGTGGATTTTTTTTGTTGCATTGGTTGCTGGGTTGTTTTGCTGTATTGGTTGGTGGTTCATTTTCTTGTGTTGGTTGGTGGGTTATTTTCTTGTGTTGGTTGGTGGGTTATTTTCTTGTGTTGGTTGGTGGGTTGTTTTGGTTGTTTTGTTTTGTTGGCTGCTTGTTTTTTGTTGCATTGGTTAGCTGGTGGGTTGTTTTCTTGTGTTAGTGGGCTGGTGGGTTGTTTTCTTGTGTTAGTGGGCTGGTGGATTGTTTTGTTGTGTTGGTTGCTGGGTTAAAAGGCTGGGTTGGTGGCTGGGTTGTTTTGTTGCTTTTGGTGGTTGGTTGGAGTGTTGTTTTTCTGGGTTGGTTGGTGTGTTGTTTTGTTGCGTTGGTTAGCTGGTCGGTTCTGTTGCATTGATTGGTGGGGTGTTTCATTGGGTTGGTTCATTGTTTTGTTGGGTTGGTTGTTTGGTTGGTTGGACAGCATGTCTGCCTCACAGCTCCAGTAGTCTCTGTGTTGGAGTTGGTTTCCACTGATCTACCCAAAATATTCCAGTGAGTGTACTGGTTACTTGCATTTCTCCTAATTAAGAAAGGGTGTGTGCATATTGCCCTGTAATGGGATGGCATCATGACCAGGGTGTTTTTTTCACCTCACACGCCATGTATGATTGCCTAAAGAATGTACTGAATTAAAATGAATTATTAGAGACTAAAAACACTCTAAAACATCATAAATTGGATAATGCATAAATTGTATGAATTGGAGGATTGATATCCACTGTAATGAAGGTTTCCCCTTCAATGATTCTTGGCATATTAAGTTGGGTGAGCTCAACAATTGGTGTTCTGGTTTGTTTTTATGTTTGTCAGTACATTAAGTATACAGAAATGTGACTGATATCTAAATTCACAATGAATTATCTAAAACGACATGAAAAAAAGGTTTACCTATTTCCTTGTATGCTGTCCAGTGAATCATAGTGTGCATGCCGGTCAAGGCGTATAATTACATCCGTTTTTTTTTTTGAAATCTTTGTGGAATTACATAAATTCCAGGGCAAGGCAGTATGTGATACCATCACTGACTAATTCTTTAACAATATCACATAAGTGCAAAAATGAAAGAGTTGTACTGAATATCAGAATACTACTGTGCTGCTGATACTCAATAAATTAGCATGATTGTGAGTGCAAAATTCTGATTTATGCAACATTTCTACACTGAATAAACACTGGATTAGGAACACCTGGACAATTTTCTAATATTTACAACACGCATACATCAGGGAACGACTCCACAAGGTGTCTAACATCCTCTATATGCAAGTTGAACCATGCCCTCTGCAGCAGTGCTGTTGCAAATTTGACGCTCACTTCTCTCATCGGCTACATCTGTTCAGCCACTGTATGATCCTAAATAGATGTTTGTTAATGGTTCATCCGCTTTCAGTACACTTGTGATACTGCTCAACAGCTCACAAGTGCAGCTAATACGGAAACATTGGTACAATACCTCACTCCACTACCTGTCTGGCTTTTTTCCCTACTGTTATATGTTGCCTTCTGCTTTGCAGTGGACAGGTAAATATCTTGCATCAGAACTGGTTCTGGCACTTTATCAGTGATTTGTATACAACTCGCCCAGTGCTTATTATCCACTGATCATTCATTGTATTGAGTAATCAATCTTTCTGAACAATTACAGCAGTATACTGCTCTTTCAGCAAAAAAACAATTGTGGCTGTGGGTTAGTTTACAAAATTGCTATTGAAAATGAACTGGATGATTGTCTGATTAAATGAGTAGACTGGAAATAACTGTTGTAAATAATGTTTCTTCTGTTGAACATCCAATTTTGCTTAAAATGATCGACAGATGCTGCAGGTCAAATAAGCATTTGCTGCATTGTCAGGATTTTGAATCATTTTGTAATGATTCTCTGGGCAGTTGATGTAGCATAGTTAATTTACCCTGTCAATCAGACTTACAGCAAGAAGGTCATGGTTTCAGTTCCTATGGATGACGACCTTTCTGTGTTGAATTCTCAGCACATGTCTTTATGGTTCAATAAAGGTGCCCCAGTTTCCTTACACTGCAAAAAACATGCATTTTAGGTAAATTGAGATACCAATTTCCACTTCCCCACCATGTGAAATAACTACAACCTAGTTAGTGTCATGATTATAAACTTTTTGTGTAATATGATCAACAATATACAACAACAAGGCACCTGTTCAAAAACATGTGGTCATGTGATGAGCGAACTGGCCGGTTGGTTGGAATGCACAATTTAAAATAAACATACAATAACAGAATTTATTGTAGAACTAATTCCTCAGCATTTTATATATTGTATATATTTATTTCCCACAGCTAAACCCATCTCTACATTGGACCCTGTTATTCTAGTGGAGGGACAGTCTTTTCGGCTGGCTGCTACATGCCGTGCAATGGCTAAGCCTCAGCCAGGCCTCTCATGGGATACAGATCTGCCAGGCCAGAGCCAGAATCGCAGTCTGGACAATGGTGTTGCTTCTATCCAGTACTCCCTTCACCCCCTGAGGAGTATGAACGGGCGTAAACTGGACTGTCTGGTCTGGCACCCATCTCTGAAAATTCCACGAAGGCTTACTAATAACCTTGTAGTGCACTGTGAGTTTAATTTTATCATGTTTTATAACAATTGTCATTGTGGATTTTGAACAAGTATGAAGTGTCTTTTATTTTGAATGTTGCCTGCATTTAACATATACACAATTTGTCTTCTTCAAGTGGTCAGCTCATGCATTTTTCATGCTTAGACTGTGATTACAGACAGGACCTCCAAATTAAAAACTAGTTACATAATGTAAGGGTTGGGTTTCAACATTTGATACACTTTATTATACAGTTTGCATTTAAATGATCTTTTAGAAAATATTAGGTCCACTTAGTTAGCCTCTCTGAAACTGTTTTAACATGTAGAGGCTGGATCCTAACACCTGCTTTGTGTCTGTCCCAGGACTGTGACTACCCAGTTTCTGTCTGATTCATTGTCTTAACATCTTAAGTTATGAGAAATTACCTAAACACCGTTTGGGTGTGACTGTCTGAATAGAATGTTTTTGCGTTAGTTTTAAACAGTGTGGTTTCCATTAACTGAATTAATATCATGAAATTATATTTGATATTATTATCACAGTTTGATGTAATGTCAGTTAATTTTATATTCAGAAAATGCAACTGCAAGTTCAATAGCATATTGCATTTCTAATGGAGTGTTTTGTGTGTGAAACATAGACCCTCCAGATGGAGCTATCTCAGGTTATGATGAGAACTGGTATGTAGGACTGGAGGGTGCTCAGCTAAAGTGTGAGGGAGGAGGAAACCCCAGACCACACAACTTCACCTGGACCAGGTACATTACCAGAGCTGCCTGCTTCCATGGTCAAAAGGTCACAAGACTCTACACTCAAATAAAAACAACTTTCAATGCATTTTATTAGCAGTTCATACACGTACAGTTACATTTACTTCAGCCTTAGATTCAAATAAAAAATCTTGTGCACTTGGATTCAATCTATTCCTAGATATGTACATAAATAGTGCTTGTTGTTCCTTAGGTCTTTCCAAGGAAGATTGTTTTTGTGTGTGTTTTCTCCCTGCCAACATGCCACACTAATCCTGGCTTAAGGTGTGGTATATCAGTGATTCAGTCTAAATTTATTACCCCACTATGATTGGTTACTCCTTAGCCAGATCAAACTTTTCTGTATGCAGATGAGTGTCCATTATGATACCGCTGGTTTAAATTTTTTATTATACTTCTTTTATATCATTCTTTTCCCCCCACTAAATTAACCTTTGTTTTGTAATTATGTCATCAAACACATGCCTAATTTTGCAATTGTCCACATGAGCCTTCAAGCATATTCAGGCAGTTATACACATGGTTCCTGAACTTTGTTTTACAACACACAAACACACTTGCACACGCTCATTAAACATTGGAGCAGGCAACATAAGTGGGAGAACCTGTTCTCTGTCTGCTTGGTGCAAATGCAAAGCTAGTAACGTAAGTAAGTGTGTCCTAGTGTCGTGTTCCAGCTTGTGCAAAACTGTCAGGAACATGGAAGAATGTACACATTTTCACACGAAGGAGGGAGAGGTAGTTGAGAAAGTTAGAAAAACAGCAGATGACAAGCGAATGAGTGGATATGGGTTTAGAATGCGGGAAGTGTAAAAAGGTGTAGCTGTAACTGCACGCTGCGTCTGAGCTACATGCTGCATGATATTTGATTAGAGCGTTTAGTAAAGAGTCATACAGCAATATTTCTGCTATAGAGCAGTAAACAATGACATACTTGTCCTCATGCAAACCTATATGTAGGTCATTTAAAGCATTTAGCTCACACTTCCTTGAATTTTCTCAGTCTGTATAAACAAAGCATAGTTTATTGTGAATTGAATATTATAACATTACTGAATTGTGTATGTACTTCCTCTCGCTCTATCTCTCGCTTATCCATTACACAGAAAGGATAGGAGTTTACCAGATGGTGTGACCGTGGACCAGGACACAATGAGATTTGACAGACCTCTTAGATTAACAGACAATGGTGTGTATGAATGTGTAGCCACCAACCTTGTGGGGTCTGTGAATGTGGAAAAGAAAGTACAAGTAACAGGTATGTATCTGTTTTTTTTTAATTCTGTATATTTTCTATAGTTGTTGAACATAAACACATTTATATATAGTCTTCGGGGATGTTCAACGATCCCTCCTGTTCTATTTTCCCAGATACTGTCATCTATTAGCACATCATCTATAACATTGACATCAACTCCTTGTATATACTGTATACACGTTGTATATTTTATCAGCTACACACCTTGTTGGACTCAGGAAAGGGGCAGAGGGTGCAACTGACCCTGCTCTTGGACCATCTTCTATAAAAAAGGTCCCTCTAGAGTGGTAGAGAAAAAATTGTCTGCCCATCACATGAGGAAGTTGATTATAGGCATTTATGATGCATTTTCTGGAAATATATTAATGTAGATGTGCCACCTAGAGCAGATATTTGCACACTGTTGAGGTCCCAGGTCATTCAATGGGTGCATTTTAACTTTTTCCCCACTACCCTTGCAAACATCCTGATTCCGCCAGTGACTCTACTGAGAATTTAGGTGTACGTTGCTTTCAGACAGATCCAGATAACAAAAGACTGATGTTTACACATGGAATGTTTCGCTTTTTCATTTATTCTCAGTTATGAACTGTACAGTGTTGGCGGCACGGTGGTGCAGTGGGTAATGCTGCATGTTCTTTCCATGCTGCTGCGGGTTTTCTCCTGGTTTCATGCATGTTAGGTTAATTGGCATCTCTAAAGTGTCCCTTACTGTGTGATTGTGTGTGTGTGCCCTACGGTGGAGTGGTGTCCTGTCTAGGATTGTTCCTGCCCTTGGACCTAGAGTTGCCGGGTGGACACCGGCTGGCCTGAGACCCTGTGTGGATTAAGCAGAGGATAATGAAGGAATTAATGTATAGTGTTCTTAACAAGGAACAAATACATGTTTGCAAATTATTGATATAAACATTTCAAGAGCTTCAAATCACATGCTTTCTAAATTTGGATGTGCTGCACATCTTTTTGGACACTTGGCAATACTGACCCCTAGTGCTAATACAATCACACCGCACATAATAGTTTTACTAGACATTTTTACAAGGCCACGTGAGTTGGACAGGATTGCTCAGTTGCTAGATAATGTGTTGCTAGATAAAGCTGGAAGCGTTAGTAACTGGGATTTGGCTCCCATGAGGCTGTAACAGCTGACAAGAAATTAGGATGCTCAATCAACTTATCCCACAGGGCATATCTGTGAGCCAACCATAACAAAGCAATGATGGCATATGACATATGCTAATATGTTTGTTTATTCTCTGTGTGTCTGTGTATAGAGGAACCGAAAAATATGGCAGCATTCGACAGCCTTCTGCTGATTATCATTGGGGGAGTGGCAGGATTTTTGGTGCTTATTTTAGTGATTGTAGTAATAACAGTGAATCGACATCACAAAAAGAAAAACAGACAACTGGCTATGGAGCTGGATGAGAAGAAGTAAGAATAATATTTTCTGATCATTTATTATACAGAGTTCATTATACAAAACCTTATCATTTAAAATGTGTTCTCTTTACCTCTTTCCCTCAACAATTGATCTCAGGGAAGAAATCAGCACCCTATCCAGACAGGCTTCAATCAGAAGAGTTGCCTCAAACAGCATAGATAATAAATACCAGGTAATAAACCTGTAATGTCATGTATTAATCATGCATTAATCAGTCCCATATTTCTCAATATATCTCTCAACTTTTCCCATCTCTTCTTTTACCAGATGGAAGAGAACACACCATTAAGAGTAGAAGGAACAATACGGACCAGTCTAAGTTCATTGGTTAGTTTTTCGACTATCTTCTGTCTTTGTCTTTTAATGCTTTGCTGTACTTACCATGGAAACCCTATTGAAATGTAATTTATTTATCACCTTTCTTTTCTGTATTTTACACACTATACCTTTATAAACACACAAACAGGACCGTCCACGCTCTCGAGACAGTCATTCCACTATAACCGTAGATGCTCTGGGTCGACCTGCCATTTACAACACTTCCAGGCGGGGCAGGGAGCGAACACTGGAGAGGGAGAAAGATGAACTTCCTTGCCGACTGAAAACTGAGCCTTATTCCAGGAACAGCGAGGCATCAGTACGTACTCTTATTCTGTTCATATACATCTGGGGCTTATGTGTATATTCAAAAGCAATGCTCAAGTGTCCACCAGTGGCTTGCAGCAATCTTGCCCTTAGTAATGCAGTCCACTTCATGATGATGTTCATCCAAGTTGTCTGACAAGTACCGTCATTACACCACCTTCAATGCTGTCATGTAGATGATTCATCAAATACTAACAATTTCTTAAACTTTGGCTGTTAGCCAAGAGAACAGATTTAGTCATGCTGTCTCGATGAAAAAGATGATATACTCTATTTCATGTCTTTATGTTCATTACAATACCATTAGCCATCTTTGGTTGTCTGGGAATTCATGTACGTTAAATAAAGGTCAGATAAGTGTATTCCTCAGAGTGTACTTTCAAAATATTTGTCTTTTTCCTTTTTTCATTTATAGGAGAGCCACTTCCACCCTCCTCTACAGCCTTCCATGTTTCCAATGGAGCAGACTGCTGAAATTATCCGGTCTAGGAACGGTAGCGCCATTCTGCCTGCAGATGGCAGACCGCAATCAGGTGGTGGCAGCATAAATGGCCACAGAGTAGGCAACAGAGGCCATCATTCGCCCTTAAATTCAGCCTACCCTATACTTACAGACGATGAAGACATGAGGCCTGGTGATGAAGAGTCTGAGCTTTCCAGAGGCCAAATTGAACCTGATGGTATGGATAATGGAGAAAGTGAGACTGCAAGTTCGCAAATATCTGAGGCAATGTCCAATCACTTCGAGCATACTAATGGGACACTTTGGCCAAAGTCAAAACCCAACAGCATTTTGCTAGCACCAGAGACTACTCGATTACTCTCTGCACATACAAATATGATACATCACACTCCTCAAATAGTGTAACACTCAGACTTCACCATTGGGCATCGCTGTGGTGTGACAGAGTGTCTGGCATTGTTACATTTTGGATTCTGGAGACCTTGTGGATATACTGAGATTGTAGCTTTGGCAAGTGAAATGTCTCACCTGAATGTTTAAAATCCAAAAATATTACACTGGATTACATATACAAAATCTATTTTTATATAGCATGCACAGTACTTGGACTGAATGGTATTAAGAGTGGAACTGACTTTCCCTAACCGTATGTTACGAATGTATACATGCTTTTTCAGGGATGAGTATTATAAAGCAGTTCTTTCAAAGCAAGAGACAGAAAAGCTGTGACTGTGAAGTGATGCCATGTTAAAGAAAGTGAACTGTGTCCTCCTGTTCTTCTTGGCATGTGGTTGTAGCTGTTTTCACAGCACCACCATGGGGAGAAAACCTCTGTTTACCTGGCAATATTGCTTTCTAAAACTGTTGTCTCGCAGAGGCATGACTTGTGAGCTATCTCTTACTATTATATATAAAAGATGCAGTATACATGTATACTGACATGAAGTATTATCAGCTACATTTGTAAAGGCTTGTGTGAATAGCTTTTTCCCAACTGGACTGGATTAAGCCAGAGGCATCACCCCTTGTTTATGGTTTAGGTTTTAAAAGTATGCTTTGTGCAAACATATCACTACATATAAACAACTCTAAAGAACCACTGATTGTTCAATAATATGACTTCTCAATGCAATATTAAGCCAATCATTTTGCATATAGTTGCTGGATGATATGCCTTAGGGTTAAAGGATACAATGGAGGGAAATTCTAAAGCCAATTATTTTAATAAACTATAGTGTTTATATTGTATTTTAGTGTTCAAACATTATCCACATATATGAGGAGAAACTTTACTTGCAGTTAACAAACGTGTGTAATTGATTTCAGTCTTTGTTTAGTACAGTTTTGTTAGTGTTATTAGGTTATAATAATGCTTGGAGTGTGGGAAATTGTGCTAGGTATAAGTGCTTGTAAAATAACATGCAATGTAATATATGTTTTGTTATTTCTATATGTCTGCAGTTTTGTTCACTGATTGTTGGTGCACTGGGAACAAAATGACAAATTCCGCATTCACATATCTTCAGACACCACTTTATTCTAATCCTGGCCTTAGTAGATCCAGACCCTATAGAGATAAAGAGATAGTACAGGGTAAGCACATAGGAAGGCATTCCACACTACATGCATGTAATAGTCAGTTAATTACAGTTTGTTTGATTATAGCTTCTGCAGTGGGCATGGGTCAGCTTGCGTATGGAGAATTTTTGTATAGTCTGCATACTATAATTAATCAAAAGTTGGACTGGCAAGGTGTTCCTAATCCAGTGATCGTTGTGTACATTTCAGGGTAAATTTGCTGGATGCAGGGACAGCCTGTGGTAATTGACGATTATGCTCCTGAGCCATTTTTACAAATATACTTTTCACTATCTAGGTAGTATAAAGTTACAGAAGATTTCTTTATTGTGTCTCTGTATTGCTCTTTTGCCATCATTACCCCTGCATTGCACATTCATAAATATTTATCAAATTTCCTAATTATATTTATAATAAGCCCTTCTAATGTGCTTTAAAACAATCCCTGTCGTTAGAGTAACATGTGTATATAAGCCTACATAGGATGTATGTTGTGTGTGCTTTCCATGTGCGAACTTTATACAGTATGTGCACCTGTTTCTGATGGGACTTTTATTGTGAATACTACTCTGAAATATGAAACCTCAGGTGCCTGATTGTTTCTGTATGCTTCTAGCGATATTTTGTCAGCAAGATAAATATAAAGATATTATTGACCCGAGAAGCA
>JAOUQT010000039.1:9861217-9871252 GCA_025769995.1 Xyliphius kryptos
ACAGGAAACATCTGACTTCTGTAATTGCAAACAAAGGTTTCTGTACCAAGTATTGATTTCGTTTTTCTGATGTATCAAATACTTATTTCCTGCAATAAAATGCAAATTAATTATTTAAAAATTCAGTGTGTTTTACTGGATTTTGTTTTTAGATACCGTCACTCACACTTGAATAGCACCTATGATAAAAATGACAGACTTCTACATCCATTGCAAGTGTGAAAACCAGCAAAATTGGCAGCGTATCAAATACTTGTTCTCCTCACTGTATATATATATATATTTTAGATTAATTTAGATATTAGGTATTTAGTTTTTTACATGCATATTCACACACTTGTTACAGCATTTATTTAATTAAGAATATAATAAAAATATGCAGTTACACTCTCATGTTTAAGAATAACCGTATTTCTTATGGAAATGTTCTTAACTGCTCAATAATGTA
Organism: Xyliphius kryptos; assembly: GCA_025769995.1. Lineage (NCBI taxonomy): Eukaryota > Metazoa > Chordata > Actinopteri > Siluriformes > Aspredinidae > Xyliphius > Xyliphius kryptos. Next base: position 9,861,666 of record JAOUQT010000039.1, read on the forward strand.
AAATGATTTGCTAATGTAATATTATTTGCTAATAACTTCTTTAAATAATCACACGATTTACATGATTTTATATTTCTTTATTATTGATGTAAATATAACATGTCAGAAGACTAAGATGGTAAATTTGTGGTTTAAAAAGAACACAGATGTTTCATATGTGCAAGCTTTACAAGGAAGATGTTTCTACTCTTCAGAACTCAATATTTTGCTAAAGTTCCGTATTAATATTTCAAAGACACGTTTTTATGTCTATATATTTTCCCTTACAAACTTAGTAATATGGATGTGGTGGGATTTTCACAGATTAAATAATTAAGATGGTGGGCCCCGGCTTCCCTGTGACCCTAAATCTAGGATTAATCTGGTATAGAATATAAATGAATGAATAAGAAGTTATACCAGACTAAACATTTATTATTTATTGGGTTAAATTTGTGATTGTTAGATACCATAAAATCAGTTCAGTAAGTGATAATTTGCTTACAGTATGCTTCCTCCCTCTTATTTTTCCTCAGTGATGATGTCAGCGACTAGTGCAGACCGCACTCCAGTAGTTTTAATTCTCCTCTTCATCTTGGTCGTCCTTATTCTTCTCCTGTTCTACCTCTACAAGCGACTAAATCATGAAACACATGACAAATATACTGTCCAGCAGCTTGTCTATGGCGATGGAGGTCTTCGTGATCGTGTCATGCAAGGAGTTGCAATTGTGGAGGCCAGGTTAGGTGACCGCACACTGTTTCAAACCCACGATGAAGTGCAAGCTTTAAGCAGTAATGAAGATGAGAATAGTGACAAAGAAGAAGCAAGTGAAGATGGAGGAGAAGAAGATGCAGGACAAGGGTACAAAGAAAATGCATACAAGACAGAAGAAAAGGAAGAGGAACATCATAATGATTCATCAGATGAGGTTACCAGCACCAAACTGAAGGAGAGTGTAAAGCAGAAGGACGGCAATGAAGAGGAGATGAAAAAGCAAGAGAGTAACGAAATAACAAAAGACAAAGCAAAAGATAATGACAGTCAACAAGAGGAAAATGTGAAGAATGACGAAGGTGTACGCTTGCTTGTAGATCTGAACACATTTTCTGGTAGTGCTATTTGGTCTGAGGTTAATGTCACAGCTTTGTGAAATATATGGCTATAACTTAAATATGATGCTGGGAATGTATTGCAATAACTGAATTTCATTGTTTTTTGTTTTAAACCTGATATCCATAGCATTCTTTACATTGTGCTTCCGTGTATCTTTTGCTTTGTCTGGATAACATTTGGCTATTCATATAATTTTAATAAAAAACTGTACATATTTTGTTGAAAATAAACACCTATAAATGACATTGTTTTAGTGTGTTTTTATGTCATTTGTAGGTTTTTAGTAAAGCGTGATACTAAACAAAATAGATGATGTTTAATCAGTGTTTTTACAACATAAAACTGAGAGCGCTGCTGTTGCTAGTGATGTAGATCACTTTCTTTGTTCCATTGCGTTTGTTCCTGAGTAAAGCAATATCGGATACATTCAAATTGTAGATGGTATGATATTAATAATAGAAAGATAGAATTGGTATGTTAAAAATATGCCTTAAATGAATAAGTCAATAAGATCTCTGGTACGAGCCCCGGGTCGGGCGACTCGGGAGTTTTTTTTGTGGAGTTTACTCCGGGTCGCTCCCGCATTACAGAGAGGTGGATGCTAGGTTAGTTGGTGTTTCTAAATTTCGCGTTTGTGTGTGCGCCCTGTGACGGATCGCTGCCCTGTCTACCTGACCTCGTGCCCAGAGTTACCCTAAAACTAGGATTAGGCGCATATAGAAAAATGAATATGTCGTTCTGCTTCAAACGTTTTTGTTTATTGCAAGAGTTCTTTTGCGGTTATACAAAAATTGCTGCAATTTCTAATGAGATCTCTTGCACTGAACCTTGTGTAAACTCATGTGCTACTCACGCAAAGACACATTTGCACTATATTCTAAACATAAAATGAAACATTAGAATCAAATGAGAGGATATATGAGCAAATAAATACAACAGGGGATGTAGCTCAGTGGTAGAGCGCATGCTTCGCATGTATGAGGTCCCGGGTTCAATCCCCGGCATCTCCACAGATTTTTTTCTTCTTTAAAAGATACTTCTGGGCTAACAAACAATAATCGTATTATATGTTGATTATAATTTAATTAACCACAATGCACATGTGTACGGCCTGTTTTAAACTCTATCAAGTAATACTTTGCACAATATTTTCGAGAGTATGGTGGAGTCTGATGAAGCAGGAAGTGTTTTGTTAAATGTGATTGGTCCGTACACGACGATGGGCGTGGATATGAACCAGCACACGCAAAACACAGCGGAGCCGAACCTTATCGCACAGCTTAATAGACGCTATGTTTCGAAGTGTGAGATTACCTATAGTAATATCACCGCTGTTACACTGGGAGCCGCCATGCGATTTATGACCATACCTGTATCGTTAAATCATTTGACAGGATAATCTCAGTATCTGGGGATCTAGCTAGCTGTACTAGAAAACTGGACACACATACACAACCGCGCGGATGCACACAAGCTTTGGCTAAATGGCCAAATACAAAGATGTATCCGCTAAAAGAATATGAGTATTTTTCGTTTATTTGAAAGAGGTTGCAGCTAAACAGTAATATCGTTGTTTTTCAGGTGAGTGTCGTGTCTGTTAGCCGTGTCGTTGTTTCTCATTAACAGTCGTCGGATCCATCCTTAATAGAAATGATCATATACGACAGCTAGCTAGCTGCACATATCTCGCAGAAATGATGTATGATCATGTAAAAAAACAAAACACGTTATATCGATGCATCGTAGCACGTATATTATTTTTAACCTTAAGTAATGTAAATGAGGCGTTCCGTTGTCGCCATCGGTGCGCTTTCACTAGGGGTCTCCAGACCACGGCTGTTTTTGGATATTTAAATAGCCGTGTCAAGCTTTTGAATGGCTCAGTAGTGCAAGTGACTGATCTCGAGTAGTATTTATTGGTATGAGTGAATGTGCGCGGGTGAACAGTTAAACTTCTGCGGCGATGCTAAGGATACGTCCATGTTTTTCGGTCGCAATTTAAATCTGTAGAGACTCTGCTGTAGTAGAACCGATGAAGACAGCGTTGTGGCTGTGACGCGATTACTTCCCCGTTTTTCTATCCCCGCAGGTGTGCGATTGTTGTGTGTAATGTTGCTGGCCTCGGCGGTGGTGGTGTGGGAATGGTTGAACGAGCACGGCCGCTGGAGGCCCTACAGCCCGGCCGTATCGCTTCACATCGAGGCGGTGATCCGCGGAGAGACTCGCGGGGCAGGAAGTGTAGCGCTCGGCCAGGTCGACTCCAGACTGTCACCATACATCATCGACCTGCACTCCATGCACCAGTTCCGCCAGGACACCGGTAAGAACCTGCACGCACGATTTAATCTGTTCACTTCATATTAGAAGTATTATTAGCTACATTTCCCAGATCGACACGAGGCCCGTAATATTTATTCATAGAAATGCTATTGGAGACATTAAAGAAAAACACACATTATAATACTAAATGTAAAAAAACACTCTTCTCATCACCCTCACAACACAAATATAACCAGAGTGTGTCATATTACTCAGAAACTACAGGTTTCCCTGCCCTGACCACCACAAACTGATTTCAGAAGTAAAGCTTAAGAAAAAATTTCATTCCACTCTCTTAAAATGTGCCTTGAATAATTTTCTTGTAAAAGAACATATAACTATCACATGTAACGTATAACCAGTGATATGTGTGATCACTGTTGATTACCAGCATCATCCACTGCAGACTGTTACACAAAAATCACTGATTGCATTTGAACCCAAGCTTCATCTAGTCCCCAAGTCTTCTGTCTATGCTCAAATTAGTGAGAATTAATGTAATCAGTCCTGTTTGGTCATTTAAAACATTTCAGACGTTCGTGCTTATGTGTATATTGTGAGTAACCTCATTCTTATATTTTGACCGTTGCATGATAAGATAAGAACGCTTGCCTAATTTGTAATGTTCTAGGGGATTAGCTTGGTTTTATTATATTTGAACATGAGCATGTATTTTGTGAAAACACGTATGGAAAATATTGTCTAAATTAAAGGCAATATGCAGTATTTTGGACTGGTAAAACAAATGACTTCCTTGTCCATTGTCATATACTACTTAAATACACTGAAATGATCAAGAAGATTATACTTTATAGTAATTATGTGACTAAATGAAGTACAAAGCCTGTAACATGGCGGGCAACTAAAACAAAGAGTTGTATTGTTGGCTGTTAGTAGTTTTTGGGAGACTCCATCACGCTCCTCAATCTGACAAAGGCCATTGTGCAAGGCTGACTTGAGTGCCCCAAATGCAGAAATGGAGGGATGGATAAAGTGAAGGGCAACAGCCCATTACTCCAAAAACAAAGGGGGAGGAGGAAGGCGACGAATAGCTGTCAAGTGGTTATCAGTGGAGCTCTTTGTTACATCTGTAGAATCTGGTTCCCAAATCTGTTTCTATTATGTCTGTTCCACATTATATAAGAACATATATCAGTATCATTACTTTTATGTTATTTAAAGTCTATTTATGTCATTTGCTTGGTCAGCCAGCATGTAATTTTACTGTGACAGTATGACATAATGTGCATATTGGGGAAGATGTTATTAATATTCCTGTCTGAAGTCAGTGTTGAATTTTTCAACAGGTACATTGCGACCAGTGCGGAGAAGCTTCTATGACCCACGCTCGGCTCCAGGGCAGGGCTGGGTGTGGGAATGGGAGAACGACTCGGGCACATGGACACCATATGACACAGAGGTTGGAATTGCCATCCAGGCAGCACGTGAGCGCCAACAGCCATGGCTGGACCTGACACCCCTTGGATTCTGTTATCTTATCGATCTACAGGGCATGACGCAGATCAACAGGCAGACACAACGCAGACGCCGTATACAAAGACGATGTGACTTGGCGTACCCGCTTGTCTCGGGTCCTTTGCCTAAGCCTCATGCCTGGGCATCCAATGGGAGTGCAGCACACTCGGGGATGAGCATGTCTGGGATTGGAGGAGGAAACGGAAGTGCATACCCTAGTGGAGCCCTTCCTGCTTCAGCTATTACATCACTTGGGCAGCCATGCTCTTGTCAGCAGTGCATGTTGGTCCTGGGCGTCAAAACCACAAACATGGCACAAACCCTGGGCCGGAAATCCATGCCTCTGCCCAGGCCGAGGAGCCCTAAAACCACGCAGCGGGGTCATTCATACTCACTCACTCTGCCACACAGGAACTCCACAACAGCTGGAACGTTTGCACACACTCTTTCTGTGTTGGACTCTGCCACAGCTGCATTGTCTCTTTCCTCTACCCGCCCTCCTCCTCCTGCTGTTCCTCCACCTCCTCCACCTTCCTCTACACCTCATGCTACTTCTCCACCAAATCAGACGTCCTCTAGTGCCCTCATCTCCACAACTGCCACCTGTGCCCCAACCCCTTCAGCCCGGGTCCTGGGCCCTGTGTCTTCAGCAGCATGTTCCGCCCCAGTGCCACCACGTGCCAGCCTGGCAGGTCTCAGCCGTCCTGCACTGCAAAGAATTGCCATGGCACAGTCACGGGCACTTATCGCCTCTGGGTAAGTAACTGCTGCCCTACACTCCATCTAACCCCATTTTTGAAACATCACATAATTCAATTTCAAGATTTTCTTCTTTCAAATGACATTGCTATCCTTTATAAGAGTTATCAGTGACATTACAACTGTGACTTTACTGAGGCATTAATGGTATTAAATTGATGTTAACTGCAGTATTTTCTGATTGTTTATTAAACTGTGAAAGAAGAATTATTAACCTCCAGGTTGCCATGAAACTTTAGTAGTTGCAGTATCATCCTTTCAGCAGATGAATGTGATCCCAGTCTGAATTCTATTTGCACCGTGCACGCTGTGAAAGAAAAAAATGTTTATCTTAATATAGCAGTTTAAGAAATATGGAGTATGTCAGAGTAAAAACTGCATAATTGACAGGCGGGTTAAAAGATAAGAGTAACTCCCATTCAACCCGGCAAACACAGAACAGTCTCTAGAGTTGAGACAAAGATTTGAAAAACAATAAACAGTGAGTGATTAAAGATTCAGGTGGTAAAACCTTGATATAAAGTGTTCAAGATGGCTGTAAATGTCGTCTCAGATTAAACTGAGAGCAAGTTCTGTGATGCCCCATATAACCATAACATAATCTCAACCTGCAACATACAGTATCACATATGGCTGCAGTTGGGCTACAACAAAAATATGCAAAAGACAACATATGGTCCTGCTGCTATCCGCCAAAAAACGGAACCTGTGAATTGACTAGTTTTGAGTGAGGCTGTGCCCATTTGTAGCAAGCTTCCTGTTATGAATCTTTTTGGCTTATCACAACTGTACAACTTATCTCACATATGAGCAGGTGTTCTGATAAAGTGGGTGCTGAGTCTAGAAGGAAATTTAGTAGCCACTGAATAAAAAGCAGTTTTCTGTATTATTTTAACATTTCTCATTTAATAGCATCTTTGATGTCACCCCACATTTTCTATCGGATTAAGTTCTGAGGATTGGGCTGGCTACTCCATAACCTCAATTATCTTGGACTGTAACCAAGATTCTTCTGGTTTACTTGTGTGTTTGGGGTATTTCCCTCTCAGCGTAAGGAAACATGACCTCTTTAATATTTTGATATACTGTATGCAAACTGGTCCACAATCTCTGCCATGTGATCTGCCAGAGCAATGTAATTTTAACAGTTCTCAAAATAGTTTCTCTTTAGGCCAGTTGATGTGTTCTTTGGAAAATTGTATTCAGTATATGTATTTTTTTTTTAACAGCGGGACTTTTCAGGGATTTCTTGCTAATTTTTAGCTTCACACAGGCATCTTCTACTAGTCACAGTACTTACAGGTAACTTGAGACTCATCATTGGCTGGGCCTTTGCAATTCTGGCTATTCTTTGATCCATGAATTGTAGTTTTCCATTTTCTTCCACATCACTCTGGTTTAGCTTTTCATTTTAAAGCATTGGCGACCATTTTAGCTGAACAGATTATTGTTGTTTGCACTTCTCCTAGTTTTACCCTCTCTGTTCAACTTTTCAATCAAAGTACACTGAACCATGTCTGAACAAGGACTGCTATTATTTTGAACACTACTGTATGGTTTTACTTTACTATGATAGATTCTACATTTAACACCAAATTATAGCTACTCTATTAGGAAATCTTGAAAACATTCTATTCTATTCTAATCAACATTCAGTGAAGACAAATGCATCATCAGACAAAATCTCCCTGCATTTTAATACATTTGTCCATCTATCAACAAGCTTTCATTAAAAAGGTGCAGATAAGAGAAGCTTTAATAAAACCAGAGTGCAGAACAATTTTGATTGAGACTCTTTATAACTGTGTGGTATTTTCAGTGTAGGTAGTGCATAACTGATTGCATGTTGATTCCTTTGATCATCCTGATTGTGGCTTTTGTCTATCAGTAAGTGTGTGTGTGCACGTATTTATGGGTCTTTGCACATTGTATGCTGTGCTTTCCTGTTTGTGGTTAATGCTGTTGCTGATTGGTCTTAAACTAGGCTGAGAGCAATAAGTTTTTCAATTTTTTTGATGGCTGGTGGTTTCTTTTACATTTCATGTCAAAAATCTTATGAGATGCATGGGAAAGTGATGACTTTAGCACAATGAACATGACAACACACTATGGTGAAGCAAATCCTTGGTTCCCTTCTGTAAAATTATAATTTTAATACGTAATACTTCATTATCTATAAAAGAACTCTTGAGACTCCCCCTACTATACTGCTGCTCATAGCGCTTTATAAAGGGCTACACCGCTGTAAATATGTTAATTTTATTTAGGTTACATATATACGAAATTTGGAAAGCTCAGACCCGTAAATCCTAGACAAAGTTGTTAAAGTATAGTGATTGCATTCATATTTCACTTTTAATGACTCTTTAAAAATCCCCCCAACAATCCCATGGAAGAAGAGACTGTGTGATGTCACAAGGAGAGATCAAAGGCAGAGTGTACAACTTGTTTTCTCTTAATATTTTCACTGAAACTTCTCTCAAATCCTCATACGTTCTCCTAGAAATTCCATTTAAATTTAGTTTTCTAAAAAAAAAACAAAATACAAGCTAATTGTTTGACAATTTACTTTTTAAGGTTCTATAGATTTGTTTGGGAGCGTGTATCGAAAAGTCGCCATTAAGTTGCATTATACAATTTAGCAGTATGTATCCTGATTTTTATTTTATTTTTGTAACGTTTTTGTGTTTTAAAATGTCATACCTTTTCATCATTTCACACAATTGACATCACAATGATCAGAAAGGGGTCTTGTCGAACACAAATTATTTGGTTAAACCATTCATTCATTATAGTTTAGGATCACAGGGAAGCCGGTGCCCACCCAGAAACTCTGGGAACGAGGGGCGCCAAGCCACCATAGGGAGCGAATCCACACTTACACAATCACACGCATTTACAAACTAACGGGAAATTTAGCAACACTAGTTAACCTATCAGGCATGTATTTGGAATGCCCCACCTAGGGCTCGAACCATGGATCTTTTTGATATGACGCCACTGCACTGCCGTGCCACCATTTGGTTGAGCCGAATAAAGTTTTTTTTTTTTTTTTTTTTTTTTTGTAGTACCTGCCACCTTATTATTACTATTATCATTATTATTACAAACCCGCTTTCAAAAAAGTTGGGACAAAGTACAGTGTAAATAAAAATGGAATGCAGTGATGTAGAAGTTTCAAAATTCCATATTTTATTCAGAATAGAACACAAATGATCGATCACATATTTAAACTGATAAAATAATAACAATAATACTGAAATATATAAAGATAAAAATTAGGTGACTTGAAATTTTGTGTCAAAAACACATCTGAAAAAAGTTGGGACAAGGCCATGTTTACCACTGTGAGACATCCCCTTTTCTCTTTACAACAGTCAATAAACATCTGGGGACTGAGGAGACAAGTTGCTCAAGTTGAAGGATAGAAATGTTAGCCCATTCTTGTCTAATGTAGGATTATACAAGTAGTTGCTCAACTGTCTTAGGTCTTTTTTATCGTATCTTTGATTTTATGATGCGCCACATGTTTTCTATGGGTGAAAGATGTGGCCATTCCAGTATCTGGACCCTTCTTCTACGCAGCCATGATTCTGTAATTGATGCAGTATGTGGTTTGGCATTGTCATGTTGAAAAATGCAAGGTCTTTTCTGAAAGAGATGTTGTCTGGATGAGAGCATCTGTTGCTCTAAAACCTGGACACCTTTCAGCATTTATGGTGTCCTTCCAAACGCACTAATGCAACCCCATACCATTATAGATGCAGGCTTCTGAACTGAGCACTTGGGTCGTCCTTCTCCTCTACGGCGTCACTGATTTCCCTGAAGAACTTCAGATTTCGATCCGTCTGACTACAGAACAGTTTTCCACTTTGCCTTGGCTCAGAGAAGACGTCTGTACTTCAGTATCCTGTTTGGATACGGCTTCTTTTTTGAAC
>JAOUQT010000039.1:9871352-9883969 GCA_025769995.1 Xyliphius kryptos
CACACAGTCATTTAGGCAGAGCCGCTTCAGGTGCGCTAATCCTCCCTGATCAGCGCCGCAGCTCCGCCACGCCCCCCAACGCCACCGCGTCACAGTGTGATATACAATACATTATATTCACAATGTTTTATATGAACTGTGTTCTGTAATATGGCCACCAGCTAGCTGTTTTTGATTGTTAGAGAAACCGGAAACCTGTTACTCAGTGATTCGCGTTCACTTTAAAAACCAGACTAGAATACGTCGCAGAAGACTGGTGCTTTTGTAGATGCAAAAGTACATTTCATTTTTTTAAATTATAATTCCCTTACCTTCTTTTCAGATTGTCTGCTGATTGTCTCATCTCATTAACTTACACCTAATACTATACTAGGGACTAGGGTCGGGAGGGGGGGTTTCCCCATGCCCATCCAAGAGAAAATGTTTTAGGTGCTGGGCAGGACAAGGTGTCAATACATTGCAGTCACACACACAAACACACCCAGTATATAGCGACAATATAGATTGATGGATCGATACCTGGAGGAAATTTTGCGCAACCAATACACTTTAAAATCTAAGTATTTAGACTGTGGGAGGAAACTGGAGACCCCGAGAAAACAGTAGACATGGGGAGAACCTCAAACCCTCATCCAGATCAGGATTCAAACCTTGATCGCCAGCACTGAATTCGCCAGAAGCGAATGTGCTAACCACTACGCCACCATGCCTTTCTTGAGATAATGTAATGTTTTATAACGATGTTTTTTTTTTTAACTTAATCCAGTAGAGGATTAAGTGGAAGATAATACGCGGAGATAAAAGTAAAAGAATAAAAAAAAAAAACAAGTTTATTTGTAAAGATTGCAGTCTGTGTTTAGTTTAAATATAAGATTTTTTTTTGTTCAAGCAAAGTTGCAGGTCACAGTGCTATTTTTTTTTTTTTTTAGCTTAACCTTTATGGTCCTGTCAGTAGCTTTTTGTTCTTATTTCTTTTGTCTCTTTATCCTTTGTGCTTTTTCATTACATACTATTTTTAGAGTTCTTAGAATTCTATTCTCTGTACCCAACCCCCATCACCGACCCAAGCCGCTGAGGACTCTTTAATCTGCCTTTTAAAATGGATATTTATAAAAAGTCACCCATGTCCTTCTTAAGCTTGGGTTTATTGAACCGTATACCCTTTCATTAGCACTAAAGGACACAACATAATTGTGTTATTGGGACACTTCTCCTAATCACTGAATTTAGGTGTTTCATTCAGTCGCATTGCAACAAAGCAATCCATATAAGTTGACTTGGTTGAAAGAACTTGACTCATTCATATATGATTCCAACACTTTTGTGCTTTTTTTGCTCTTTTTTTTTGCGTTTTTAACACACAAACTCATATAATAAAGGACCAGGGCTCAATTCCCAGATCATCTCTGTGTGGTTTGCATTTTCTCCCTTTATCTGGGTGGGTTTGCTCCAGTTTCCTCTCATAGCTCTCAAGTCAAAGACCTTGGGATTTTATGTCATTTTTCTCATTTATGTGGGTGTGGGATCTCGCTTAGGATGCTTGACTATCAATCTGAAGGTTGTGGGTTCAAATCCCTCATCGACTTAAGTTACCAAAGAGGGTCCTTAAGCAAGACCCTTGATCCTCATTGTTCCATGGGTCTTTTATCAACCCTGTGTTTGGGATACTTGGATGTGTATAAAAGTATGTGACCAAATGTAATGTAATGTATTTATTCGTGGGTCTTTGTGAAAGACGCTTTGAAGCCCAGAAAGCTCACGTGCGACACAAATAAGTGATTAGCGGAATTTATTAAGCAGGTTTAAATGACTGTGTGGTTATTAATAAGCCAGGAAACTGCTTTAAGCCTGTATTATGTCATGCTTTTTTATTCCGGCTCTCTTTGAGGATCGTGTATTAGAGGTTAGTTTGATATTCTTAAGGTGTTTGAGGCACAATATGTAAACTGACCTCCCATGAGAGGCTGTTATATAAGGTTGCATTGCCAGTGGTGCTCACCTTATTTATGATAAAATGGTTTTATAAGTCGGGGTAACTGTGTAAAAACATTTGTTTTTCTCAAACTCTCATGAAAGCCTTTTTATTAATATAATCCATATTTTATAAACCCTAATGGCACACTTGATATTTGTTTGCTGTTTTTTTATGAATAAAGCTGTCCGTTATTCTGTTTGAACTGGTTTTTAATAAGTGTCCCGTTGGTGTTTCTCAGTTGGCGGTAATGCAATGCTATCTAGAGCTCTAAATGGTTTTAACGCCTCAGCCTCCAAAAACACCAAGTATTCATTTTAATTTATTTCTCCTTCCTGCTGCTGTTATTGTATTTGAATTGCATTATGAGATAACCTGAGGTCTAGCAAGTATTTATTATAGTCCAACAAACCATTTGCAGCATTTTAAAACTAGATCAAAGTTATTTTGCACCGTTCCTTTTTAAAGTACAATTATATTAAGCAAGAAATAAAGAATTCCACATTAGAAAGAAGGCAGTGAAAAGAAAATTAAATGTAATTCTGCCATGAATATGCATTTTTTAAAAGATGTTTCTCCCTAATGATTTTCTCTGTGGGGAACACTTTAGTTCTTTATATAGAACCTTACTATTAAGTGTTTTGGCTCAAGATATGCTGTACCTCAAATCATGCTCTTATAGGTTATACAGCCTAACATTATTTATTAATCTGTTTTAATTCATTATTTACTAGCCCTTTCTCGGCCCTTGTGCTAGCGTTGCCTGCAAACGGTGTAAACGTTAACTTGCGTGTAATTCGTTGCTTCTTGGTGACCTCCACAGGGTCCCGAAGAGTAAGTGTGTCAAGTGTTGTAATTGAAGCAACCATTTGTATAGGAAACATCACATTGATCTCACATCATGGCGTTGAATCCTTAGTGTTGAGTCCTTAGAAATCATCCACTGACTTCTTCAGAAAGTATATGACTCCTGTCTACATGTTTGTTACATAACACTTTTCTGAAATCTCTTTTTTTTCTCCTTTTCTCATCCTCATCCTAGGATTTTCCCCAAGCACGAAAAAGATAAATACGGTCCGGCTGTGTAAGTGTTCTCCTTTAACATAAGCTCGGACTCTTGTATATATGCCACTGTGTTTTTTTTCATGCAGACATTACAGACGTTCTTTGTTGGTTTCTCTTTATATCAGATACTACCCTAGAGTTCACACATTCATCCCCACCCCTGATACAATCTCTCTGGTCGCTGAATCTGAGAGCTCGGTGCAGGGCAAGCCATCTCTGCGTAGAATCAAGGGCCGAATCCACCGCAGCAAGAGCCTGGACAGTATCGACCTACTGGACTCCAACGTGAGTTAAAGAATGCATGGAGTGCAATAATTTCTGTGTGTGTGTGTACACTCACTGAGATGAGTTTGGACAAATCTAACTCACACACGAGTGATGTGCGGTCCAGTTTGCATTCAATTGATTTCATTATAAATATTCCACCAAACCTCAGTTGCATGATTTAAAATGAGCAGCATCTATGCCATAAAGCATTTCATGTAGATTTTATGGCAAAACAGCTCATCTGCTATTACATCAAAGCCTGAAGGTCTCATCAATTATGAACTATTAATGCTTAATGCAACTGTCAGATTCTGTTTGTGTAGACATTTTGAATGCTTCATGAATTGTTTAGAAAATCTTGCTCAAGGTTGGGCCTAACTCGTATCCTACGGGACACTTGGTTCTGTGGTGATGAAGCGCGTCATGAATCCCTCAAATGGCTCATCGGAGGTCTTATAAGAAAACTCTGTGGTAATGTTATTATGGTAATTAGTGTGCTAAGGCACTCGCATCAGTAGGCCATTATTAAAAGGCTAAGAATAAGCCACGACTCATTCGAGTTACTTGGTTGTGAGGGAAGGTTTCTGGCATGATCTCACTGTTTCGTCTTCACACTGATGCTAATCAGAGAGGAATTCATACGTTTACATATGCCAATTGGGATGAGGCATAACAATACAAAGTAATCCTGGTTAAACTTGTGATACTTTAACATGGTATTTAATTTTTATCACTGTATAATCATAACTGTCTCGGTTGTAGCCTCTCATTTTCAGACTTTCGGCAGGTGGTGCTTAGCGGTATGGTAGGTTGTTTCGGGATCTTATGGTATGTAGCTAGTTTTAGTGGTTAGTGGTAAATTCAAGTAATTCATGTGAGATCTTCTATAGCTCTTTTTTTCTGATTTTGATACTCAAATCTATTGGAGATCAATATAAAATGGGTTAGTCAAAAAGCCAATAATACACTGATGGTGACTGACCCACATTTAAGACACGTGCTATACAAGTATTTCATCCAAAATGTTCAGGACTTATAAAATATATTTAGTCCTCGTTTAAAATGCAGTCATAACACACTGCTTATAATTGTTGCGTCAAAGAACCTTTTTAATTTGTTTTATTATTCTTGTGGTTATAACAATGAATGCCACAACCCTGAAAATGTGATATTTTAAGGTATTTAATGGTTTATAGTTGTTATTTTAATGAATGTTTCCATTTTAGGCAACATAATTGACCAGATCTTATGCTGATTCCTTTATGAGGGTTACAGGGGGGGGGTATCCCTATGCCCATCCAGGGAAGAACATCACGGGCGCTGGGGAGTTACACCCAGGACAGTGCGCCAATCCATCGCTGGGTACACACTCACAAACAACCACACACTATACAGGACAATTTAGAGCATTCGGTTTACCTTGAATCCATATCTTTGGGACGTGGGGAAGCCGGAAAACCCAGAGAAAACCCACGCAGACACGGGGAGAACATGGAAACTCCACCCAGATTGGAATTCGAACCGGGAATCCCCAGCGCTGAGAGGCAACGTGCTAACCACTAAGCCACTGTGCCGCCCGGAAGCGTGAGATCTGTCAAGATAATGTCAAATAATTCATGAAAATCACAATGTGATGAATTGTGAATGTCCCAATGAATGATCCACACTTCCTATATTGATGTGGGACTAGCAATTGATTATGCAGTATTGTTAGTCAAGGTTACCTCATTTGTCGCATGATTTTATGTAAGTTTGTGAAGACACATAACTGGATTAATAGCTTTTTTTTTTTAAATGTTCGTTTATGTTCTTAAGTAACAATAATATAACCAGACTTGAACTTCTATGCTTTCAGTTTCTATCTATTTGAACAGTGTGGTTAATATTTAACATAATTTCTATGTAAAGTCATTATTAAAAAAAAAGGTGATTTAAGCATTATTTTGGAATAAATTCAGTTAAACTACAGGTAGTGTATGAGATATTTTCTCTAATTACATGTATCAGCCTTCTGTTTGGTTTGTTGGCATAATCAGATAACTGTTTCATTGTAATGTCCAGATCATTTACTTTACCAGTGATAAATTTCTCACTGATTCTGCAGATATTTAAGCATGTCTTTTTATGGGACAACACTGCCAAAATGACACGTTGACAAAGAAAAGTATGAAAAGTCTGTGTGCAATTTATATAACTGTGCACATTTATTCTTCCCTTAAAATAACTCAATATACAACAATGGCTGTGTATTAAGTCATTTTGAGGGAAGAATACATTTACATTGTTATATAAGTTGTACACAGACTACTTTTCATTATGTCGAAGTGTCATTTTGTCAGTGTTAAATATCAGTGTTAAATACTGGTGTTAAGAAAAACAAGTTGTTGATGCAGTAGAAATTCTGTGAAAAATCGTGTCATGAGGAAGACTAAATAAACTGAATAAATTACAAAATTTAATTTTCTATTTATTGCATTTAGTATAAAATAATTATTACATTTATTAATAATGGGCTAAACGAGGCATAATTAGCAAACTAGTACTAATAATAAATTAGTTTATAGGCAAAATGGCACACTGCAACAGGAAATGTGCAAGATGTATGATTAAAAAATACTATTAATAGGCTGTTATACACAGAAATGAGGTTGCAGTAGCAGAACTAGCAGTTAAATGATGTTTTAACTGGGTGTAAAGGTTGAATAAATAAGCTTTTTCCTTCATTTTATAAACTTTTTTAAACTGGTCATCTGGTCGTGTTTCAATGAAAATTTCATTCTGCTTTCTAAGTATGGTTTCTGATTAAACATAAGAATATGTCCCAAAGGTGTAGGCTTAGCTTACTTTCTGTTACAATTTCTATCATTCTGTAAGGACACTGGTTAAGAACTCATAGTGATTTATTATGAAAAATTTTGACCATGCTAATGTATATTTACAACACATATATTTTTTTTCTTATTTTCATTTGCCAATTGTGCAGGTACACTGAGACCTGTACGACGAAGCTTTTATGACCCGCGCTCAGCTCCTGGTCAGGGCTGGGTGTGGGAGTGGGAGAACGACTCAGGTTCTTGGACAGCATATGACACAGAAGTAGGCATTGCTATCCAAGCAGCACGAGAACGACAGCAGCCATGGCTGGACCTCACACCGCTTGGCTTCTGCTACCTTATAGACCTGCAGGGCATGATGCAGATCAACCGGCAGACGCAGCGACGACGCAGAATCCAGAGAAGATGTGACCTAGCTTACCCACTTGTCTCCGGGCCATTGCCTAAGCCTCATGCATGGACGTCCAATGGAAGTGCAGCGCACTCTGGTGTAAATGTGTCTGGAATTGGTGGAGGGATTGGCAGTGCATATCCTAGTGGAGCCCTACCAGCCTCAGCCATTACTTCTCTTGGTCAGCCATGCTCATGTCAACAGTGCATGCTGGTCCTGGGTGTCAAAATTCCTAGCATGGCACAGACTCTTGGTCGAAAACCTGTGCCCTTACCCAGGCCAAGGAGCCCCAAAACTATTCCACGGGGCCATTCGTACTCACTCACTCTACCCCACAGGAATTCTACCACAGCTGCAGGATTTGCACATTCACTCTCTCTTCTGGACTCTGCTACAGCCACTCTGTCAATTTCTTCTACCCGTCCACCACCTCCAAGTGTTCCACCACCCCCACCGCCCTCCTCTACTCATGTCACCCCTGTGCCAAATCAGACGCCCTCCAGTGCCCTCATTTCCACCACAGCAACCTGTGCCCCCACACCTTCAGCCAGAGTTCTTGGTCCTGTATCATCAACAGCTTGCGCTGCGCCTGTACCACCACGGGCCAGCCTGGCAGGACTTAGCCGCCCAGCACTGCAGAGGATTGCCATGGCACAGTCACGAGCACTTATTGCATCTGGGTGAGTTTACACCACAACAACTAATAATGTTTAGCTTTATTTACAATTCAATTATGTTCACAATTAATTAATCTCTAAACCAGGGGTTCTCAACTGGTCTCAGCCGAAGATCTACATTTTTTTATGGTTATTAAGTCACAACCTACTTTTATAAAATACATCCCATTTACATGTCGTCATTTAGCAGACACTTTTATTTAAAGCGACTTACCAATGAGAGACCAACACAAGTCAGTAGTTAAGGAGGAACCAGCTACACAGTAGTATCATTAATGTAAAGTTGAACTCAGACACAGAACCGGATCCAAGTGCAGGTTTATTACAAACATTTAAATAAACACATCTAAGGGGTAAAACAGAAATCAAGTCCAAAGAGTCAGAATCACAAGATGTCAAAAGCTTATAGCAAAGATGCTTTGTAAAGTAGTATGTAAACATACAAGACATAGCAGAGAACTAAGAAGAAGCTGATCCTTTTATAGCTTGTAGAACAGATAATTGATTAGAACTGATGTGGGAGGGCCTACTTGTAACGACGACCCCCTCCCCCTAATGAAACGAGGACTTAACTTCTTTGAGGGTACTTTGAGTCTGAGGTTCTGAGTGTAAACCCATAACATATTACTAGGTTAAAATGCAGGTGTAATCCTTCTAAACCTATCCGCCTGAACTTTTTGCCGTCGTATTGCCCTCTGGAGCTGCACATGAGCCTCTTCCCAGATCTGAGCACTTCTTTGTATCCAAAGGTACCTCACTGGGTTCACCCGCCCAAGGAAATGGTGCAGGCTGGAAACCTAAAACACACTGGAGGGGATGATGTCCGTAGATAAGCTTATTAGTGAATTTTGGGCATGTTCTGTGGCAAACAACAGCTCCAGTCAGTTTGTGACCTACTGCAATATGAATGCAGAAACCTTCCAATCGCTTGATTCAGGCTTTTTTTCCATTATCAGTCATTTAGGTCAACATTGGATCATTCAGAAATCCTCACTGAACTCCTTCTGGAGTGAGTTTGCTGCACTAAAAGTAAAGGGGCCGAATAATATTACATGCGCCACTTTTTTTTTTCTTTTCAGTTTTTTATTTCTAAATAAAATTAATATATGTAATAACTTTTGTTCCACTTCACGATTGTGTCCCACTTGTTGTTGATTCTTTACAAAAAAAAATAATTTCATATCTTTGTTTGAAGCCTGAAATGTGGCAAAAGGTTGAAAAGTTTAAGCGGGCCAAATACTTTTGCAAGGCACTGTACACACATCCAAACATCATTATTATAGTCTCTCCTGTCTAAGCAGGCCTTGTTACCACAGGGGTCATTTTGATAACATTTGCATCAGCTGTCCGGCAGTGTAAGTCAGGCAGCACTGAGCTCCAACAGATGTTACTAATTTTGTATTGGAATACATCAGCAGGAGTGGAAGCAGCTTTAGCAGCATCTTTTCTTTGGATGTGTTTGCAGCTTCTGGTTAATTAATTAATAACTTGAACTTAAACATATTACCACACAGAAAAACACATGTACACCACACATTTTGAGCCACTTGTTTTGTTTTTTTTGTTTGTTTTTGTTTTTTTTTAGGTTGTGTGTATAACCACATCTACCAAAGAAATTTAGACACAAAGACAAAATGTAAACTATACACACAAAGGATGTTGTCTGCCATACCTTAGAACAGGGGTCAACAATTCAGTATTTTACTGTGTTTGAAAATTTGTCAGCCAAATGATTTTGGATAATATTTGGTGTGTCCCTGGTTTTTTGTTGTGCCATACACCTTTATGTCTCCTTGTATCTGCTTCATGCTCTGGACACTGTGCTGACAAACCTTTTTGACACATGTTGCTTTAATGTTCCATCCTGAATACACTGCGCTACCTGAGCAACTTGTGTGGGTTGTAGACACCGCCTCATGCCACCTCAATGGTGAGAGAACTGACAAAATGCAAAAGTGACCAAAACATCAGCCAGAAAGGATGAGAACAGAAAAAAGGTACCTACCTGCAGAAGCACTCCTTTATAGGGGTTGTCTTGCTAAATGCCCCTCATTTCTACCGCTTGTTTGTTCCATTTGCACAACAGCAAGAAATTGATTCACAATCAGTATTGGTTCCTAAGTGAACAGGTTGATTTCACAGAAATGTGGTTGACTTGGAGATACATTGTGTACTTTACTTTTTTTTAGCAGTGTAGTACACCAATGAAACTCATGTTTCATTGTGCTATCTGCATGAGCTTGAAAACTAATTTAACTAACTTGTTTGTGAATAATTGATCACATTGGAAGAATATATAGGGTAAATGTAAATGATCTCAGTTTCTTGTGGGACACCATAGTTTACTTTGATGCATAGTAAAGAAACTTGCCATATTTATTTTTCAAAAGTAGCAAAAATGTATAAACAAAAAAAAGAACTATCGATTGTGTAAATGCTATTAGGTTGTTATGCACTATAATGTAGGTTCAGAGTTCTTTGGAATCAATAAAAAAAAAAAACATTTATTTTATTGCAAAATTTTCAGGGTTTAGACTATTTACCTTCTTTCCATTTAAAACGAACATTAAGTCTATGTCTTCCATCAATTTAATGACCATCTTTTTGTTTCAGCATAACTGTTCTCTAATCCCACTTTCAATTGCTACCTTTGCTGTGGTCAGTTGTTTTGTTACCTTCTCCCCATTAAAAATTTGCAAAAGTTAATTAGTATGAAAAATGTTTTGCAATCAATTTTATTTCAAGCACAATTTTAAAGCACATTTAAATCCACATCCCTTTGTGTTGCATGGAGCGTTTAAAAAAAGGAGGAAATTAAAATGACTATTCTAGTCAGGGGCCTGGGAGTCTTCCATTAATGCCGCCAGGTCATTTCTGTTCATTAGAATCCCTTTCACTTGTTGGTGAGTTGTTCCTTTTCCATTTCCCAGGCTCATTTTTGGGGCCCCTGCTGCCCTATTGTGCAAGTTTGTGAGAGTATGCATGTGTGTGCAGAGAACGTATCCACAGCAACCTTTGTGGAGGGGTAAAAATGTGGTTTGTATTTGCAACACAATGTAGTTTGGCAGGGGTGTGTAGTGGGTGGGAAGAAAGGGGGAACAATTTAGTCTGT
This sequence comes from Xyliphius kryptos, assembly GCA_025769995.1. Lineage (NCBI taxonomy): Eukaryota > Metazoa > Chordata > Actinopteri > Siluriformes > Aspredinidae > Xyliphius > Xyliphius kryptos. The sequence goes on from JAOUQT010000039.1 coordinate 9,881,671, forward strand.
CTCAAAAGTGGAGATGCTGAAGGAGTTTGTGTGTGTGTGTGCGCTTTTAAAAGCGAGAGAGATGTAGATGCTTTTCCTTAGCTCAAAAGTTGTCTCTGACACTGGAACACTGAAGTACACAATTAATAGAGGTTTAAGAATAATGTAGATGAGCCAACAAGCAAAAGTTCATTTTATTTTAAACTTGCTTTAATTTTACACAAACAAATGTGACAAATTAGCCTTTTAAATTAAAGTACAATTATTGCAAGGAATAGACATCAATGAGAAAAGGTTTCTATTTAATAAAACCTCATGTTCCACAATTATTGAAATTTTGTAATTCAAACAATTTAGTTCCTCTTTGTAAAATGAAAATATGTAAAAGTGAAACCAAATAAAACAAACACAAAAAAACAGAAATGAATTACTCTTGTATTTAAGGCTAAAGGGCACAGCTTAGTGGTTAGCATGTTTACCTTCCAACACTGAAGATCCTGTTCTCATGCTTTCTGGCTGATGTTTTGGTCACCTTTGCATTTTTGTCAGTTCTCTCACCATAGAAGTAGCATGAGGCGGTGTCTACAACCCACACAAGTTGTTCAGGTTGTGCGGCTTATTCAGGATGGCACATCAATGCGAGCTGTGGTAAGAAGGTTTGCTGTGTTTGTCAGCACAGTGTCCAGAGCATGGAGCAGATACCAGAAGACAGGCCAGCCTCATCAGGAGCATGGCACATGGAGGCCACACATGATAAACATTTCGACAGTGTACTCTATCAGAAGGATGTGGGTTTCTACAGGTTTAAGAGCGCACTCCACCAGGGGCATCTCTATGTCCTGGGTATTCTTTCAGGGTGTCTCGCTTGAACAGAACTGTTCAGCTGTGAGTTGGGTATCCCCACATACGATTGCGAGGTTCTACCATCTTGATGTGGAGAGATCTACCAAGCGCCCCGCTTATGGCATGGGAATCAATGTATGGTCACAGAAGTAGAACACACCCCCTGGTTTTTATATACATGCTGGGGGAAGTGGGGCAGCCTCCCAGCATTGGGCGTATTTTCGGTCCATCAAGCCAGACTTGGTGCAAATGCTTTCATGAGGACGGTACCAGATGTCTTTCCCCGTATGTGGATCTCTCCACTCAATGAAATCAGTGAATCTTACATGTTAACCTTTAATCTTAGTAGAGTTTAAGTTCATAAATAAAAGTTATAACATTTATTTAGGTAGTTTAATCAGCAAAGTAGACTCTGAAAATTACTTTTTGTACTTTTTGTGTAGTTAAACTTATTCCTAAATCCACCTACTTTTTAAAAAAACAACTTTTTAACTTCATCATTTAATCAACAAACTGTTTAATAATGCTGTGCCTTTTACTTCCCTAACCTGTTTTGCTACCCTTTTAATCTGTGTGGCATTGAGGTCTTGCATGTGCTGTGGTGGAGTTAGGTGAGACTGTGCTGTTCGCCATATGGGTTTTGTGTTAATACCACTTAGATTAGACAGGAGCAAACGTGACCAAAGATTTCATGTTCTGCTCTTACCTTACCCCTCCCCTCTCTCTCTCTTCACATATTTGATGACTGACTTAATATTGAATATAAACTCACAAATGTTAATATCCCTTCTGGGTAAAAGTTGTCTCTTGACAAGATACAGGAACTCTGACATACATTATAAATATCAAACCTGAGTATAAAGCCTATGAACACAAAGACCATATCTAAAGTATTTACTTATTCCTAATTCTTTCTTTTTTATTAAAGCATTATTACATCTTAATGTGTTTATACATTAACTCATTATGAACATTAGGTAACATCAAGGGTGTCTAATCTATCTTAAAATGTATTTTTAGAAATGTAACATAGTTAATGCAAATTAGATGTATTTGCACATTGCCCTAAATTTAATTCAATTTTTAAAATGAATTATTTGGCAATGTGCAGAAAAATCTAATGTATATTTCTGGTCCTACAGGCATCACAAAGTATGTATAGATTAAATCATTACTGTACTTTTTTTAAAACTCAAAACTGTGAAATCACACATGGAGTGTGATAAACACAAATGGGTTGCAAACACTTTACCGTATTCACCTTTGTTCATTTTCCAGAAACCATTATTACCTACAGTAGCACCAGCATCATGAACAACTTTTACCACTATGCTTAAATCAGAGGTGCTCTAGTGTGTGCATACGGTAATATAATACCAGGGCACCAATAACTTTTAAAAAATTATTATGTTGGCAAAAATGTAAATAAATTAAATTTGAACGACCTCAAAATGTTTTTTTTTATCTTTGCATACAT
>JAOUQT010000039.1:9916071-9933888 GCA_025769995.1 Xyliphius kryptos
AGCACACGTGCCCGGAGCAGTGAGCAGCCATCACAGCGCCCGGGGAGCAACTGGGGGTTAGGTGCCTTGCCCAAGGGAACTTCAGCCATGACTTGTCACCACTTGAAATCGAACCTGGGACCTTCCGGTCGCAAGGCTAGTTCTTTAACCACAAGCCTACGACTGCCCCACAGTCGCACAGATAATCTGTGCACTATACAATGTTAATTATATGATGCTGAAACAAATTCAATTATTTACCTTTTCGCTGTGACTCCAGTTTACAAACTATTTGAAAATTAGTGAAGCGTCATAGAGAATCAATAGCTCTGTTCTTGCATTGTGTTGTGACCTGAACAAGCTCAGTGATACCTGCAACCCTGGCCTTTTTGTCAGATAACACATATTCTTTTGCCTACATCCACTGTTTCATCATGGGGAATTCTGCCTGTAGGTAATTGATGTTATGATAGTTTTATGATGCAAACTAACCATTTCACTAGAAGATAATTATATCTGCTGAGGTCATCTGCCCCTCCCCACTGACACATAGGCGTAACTTTGTTTTGGAATATGGTGAGTTCAGGGTTTTTTTATACAACTTCTATATTAACAATAATGTAAACTCTTCCAGCAACTACGAAATGCTAGATGCTTTGGAAGGTCGTAAACATTTCGATCGAATAATTATATAATCTAAATTCTATCTATATGGAAGTGAAAAAGAAGAATTAATAAGCATACTTGGTTTACAACCCAGTTAGATTTCCCATTATAAGGGCAATCCGTATGAAGCCTTTAACATTTACTGTATTTTTGCTTATGCCGCAATTTTTACCTTTGTATATTATTGCCATAATTGTTATAAAAATATAAATATATTTTATAAGAGTGTTATCAAATAATGACATTTATTTGATTAACCACTGATAAAATAATGCCCTGTACTGGCAAGATTAGTTTTACATGGAGAGCTATGGTATATGTATATATGTGCTACTATGTGAGTAAAGATTTCAGCACCTTTGACACTCTATAAAAAGAGCTGTAGACAATATCTCGGTTTGTACTAATCCCATATAAATGGATATATGTGTGCAACAATATTTAGGGATATTCTGTGGGAAAAGGATTACTTATATACTGTATTTAATGTACATAAGTCATTAACCAAAATATAATGATCACCCAAATTTCAAATTATGGGCATTTTTACAGTAAAGGGCACTTTACCCAGTCTTCTTTTATTCCATTTTGACCCAAACATAGTTAAAGCAAATTTTTTAAATATGGTTTTACAGACAAAATTGATATGTACCATTTGTCCCATTTTTTTATAAGTTTATCACTTATAATCAGCACAAACTACATGTATGTGCGTGACGGTAGAGTAATTTGTGCAGCCATTCCCATCACTGTTGTTTACTATACTATTTTTTTAATCCTGTATTTAATGCAGATGTCTTATGGTAAAATTGAATGACTCCAACTTATCTATCTCTAGGGCTGTGAATAAAGATTAAAACATGTTCATCACTGGATCAATGTGAGAATCATTTTCTCTTGCATAAAATGTATAAATTGTATATTTGAAAGAATTGTCCTCAGCACTTGTAATGTACATACTTGCTCAATAATATCTTTTATTATCTGAAGAACTCGTTTAAAAAAATGACGAATGCCATTTTAAGAAAACTGATTGTAGTGATTTAATCTGAACACATAGCACACTCTGTTTATTAACAAAACATAATAAATTTAACAGTCAGTTAATGAAAATATTAATGACAAGAATATTAATGACAAGAAGAGAGCCTGTTCATTTGGCTCCATTTGTCTCCATGAGTCTTTTAAATCAAAGATTTATCTTTATAGGGCAAGCATTTATTTCTGATTTACAGCATAAGTACTTTTAATTCCTGTGGCCAAATTGTGCTGTAATTGTGAAAAAAATCATTTAAAAAGTCATTTTAGAAAAGTGATGCAGTGTCTGAAAACCCTTGCAACTTCCATACACAACACTACGAAAGTAAACCAAAACATGACATGGAGATGGGATGCACTTGTTGGAACTCTAGCAATAACTTAATAAAATTACGTTTTCCAGTCACCAAGTGTTTATCATTACAAGGCATATGGTGTAAAATAAAATATCCATCCATTCCTACTCTTTAATTCTTTTTTTAGTTAAGAATTAAGTTTCATAACATGGGGTCCAACCCATCTCTGTCCTCTGGAAAGAGAGTTGTGTTGTGACTGGATTTTCAGCGTTTATAAAGTTTCATGTGTAGTGCAGATCTTGACTTTTTAAATGAAGTGTTTTTTTGATTTAATAATTTGATTTAATTTAATAATTTGCATCACATTTGTAAAATACGCCACTGTGTTTTCATTTTCATGAAGATGCTTTGTGTATTTGCAGTGCGTTGTTTATCTGCAGTGATATATGAATCAGAATTAAATAATTAATCAAACTATTAAAAACATATTAGTAAAATAATAACTTTTATAAGGCCGCCGTTCCCGTCGTTCCTCCTAAAGAACCAGTCAATCAACTCCGAATTTGACGAAACAGTAGAGTCTGTTATTTTGTCTACACAGAAGTTAATAAATCAGATGAAACTGAAAAGTCATTCGCAAAAACTTAGTGAAAAATGACAGATTTATTATAATTTTTTGCACTTTATTAAGCCTTTTTATGTAAAATAATTAAGTAAATGTTGAACCTATACAAAAACTGATGTATTTATTATATTTGCTTACTTCTAAAATCATTGGAGCTTTTACCAAAAGAAAATTAATTTTAAAGTTTAATTTAGCAATATTACCATAAAACAACACAATTTCTGAAAATCAGTTTTTATCAATAAACTCTTCATCTATTTGTTTTTGTGCATGTGGATATAGTTTTCACTTATTCCTTCATTCTTATAACTGTAAAAGAGGCCAAGGTTTTATGATTTACTAAAGTCATTCGACTGTAGCACGAAAGACTCTCTTGTCATTTCTTTCTCTTATCTGTCTCTTCCTTCCCTCTCCAGTGAGTCTAGAGGAAGTCTCCACAGAGGTTTCTGATGTTATTCTCAGGCAGTTTGATATTCTGCTAGAGATAATGAGAAGAGATTTGCTTTACTTCCTTGAAAATGATAGGCTTAGGGATTTTTTTTCAACCATTTGCATTTCTTTGTCTTACCAAAAAACAGGGTTAAGGTTTATCAAACATGGTACCAGACACACATGTTCATGCACATACACATGTACTGTCATCTCATGTACAGTTTATGACAGAGAAGGTTGATTACAATAAGTGCAATGTTTTTTCCCCCATCTGGAAACTTTCTGAAAATGAGAGGAAACCAGAAATGTAAATTCACATCCCAGTGCCTCATTACATACCCGCATGCAGTCAGAGCTTTTAGTGAGAATGAACAATAAAAAGACATGGACATACCATGAGTGCACGTACACAAACAAATGTACTTATATGCATTATTTTAAAAGTTGTCCTAATGTAGCCAGGACCATGTTGCTATAGCAGCAAGAGAAAACACATATCCTGCTGTAAAATCCACAAATACAGCTGTGTCTAGGTTTATTCTAAAACATACTAATGTAATCTGTCTTTTCTGGATCAGCCAGAGAATGGCCCACCCAAATGGAACCACACTAACACAAAGAAACTATATTTAGCCTTCATCTTGCACAATTACACACACCTCCATTTAAGACCATTATGGTGCGTTGGAATAGGCAGTCAGAGCAGAATTTTTTTTTTCTCAACATGATAGAATCTAAGACCTGCAATGTGTATCATATCATAGTGTAGCTATGAGTACAGTGACGTCCTGTAGGGTGACATTAAATAATGTTGGGGCTGAAAAAACTTGTTTAGACAAGTTTCATCATGTCTGTGTGTGCCTGTATGTGTGTGTGTTCCATCCCATCCTTGGCAAGGAATCTTAAGGTGTGCCCAAACAGCTACACGTGTATACACAATCAGTCTGCTGACAAATCTCAACAAATCATGACTGACTTCAAGACACGTTTTAAAAGGCGGTTTTCCTTCCGAAAGGCACTTCGCTACGTAGTGGTAAGCTTGCGTCCATGTATTTAGGTCTTTTTTGCTCTAATCCTTGGCCTGAGTTTGTTAGATCAGCTGTTTTGCTCATTATATGTCTCACTTCTTTTCTCCCACGTGGTGAAGCTGTGGTGGGGTGTTTTGCCTGGGCTCAGCAGGATTTCAAGAAGACCTACATCGAACCTCGCTCTGCTTCTGCTAGCTTTTTAGGAGTCGTCTCCTTTCCTTATGCACAGTTTTCTCATGGCTATTGCGCTCTGTGATCCATCCAGTTTACACATGCTAGGACATGCCAAGAAATTTTGTTTAGATCTGTTGCTTGTCTGCTGTAATGTCATTTTAAGTTAAGACAGTACAAAAAAGTTTTCTAAATGTTGTATGGGCTTTTTTGTCTTTTGTTGAGCTGTCAGAATGATTACGGCAGGATCTCTTTACTATAGTGTCATAAAGATTCATGTTTTTTTAATACAGTTTATAATTTGATAACTAGCTACAAAATTCACCGTATTTTCTTGAAGTCAGATATATTTAATGGGATTGACACCTGCACTTGTTTTTAAAAATCCACATAAGCAGTGTGGTTAATGCCACACATATAGCCTAGGTGTGGTGTAATCTGTTTGTAGAGTGCTGCCAAAGGTGTGAGCAGTCAGTGGAAAAGGAAATGGCTGACAGGTGTGTGTTGTGTGTGTGTGTGTATGGATATCACTAAAAGGAAACAGGATTGCTTAAGGCACCATTGATAGGCTATTAAGAAGTGAGTGTATATGTCTTAGAGCAAACATGGCATTCATATGTGAGGATGGGACGGAAAAGGCGGCTTGGGCTGAATTTGGTACAAAGTCATAGCCGAGCTTTCATGTGGGTTTTCTGGAACAGGAGGAACAACAGAATCCTTTAGTGAAAACTTTTGTTGTGGCATTTCTCAGTAGCCCAATTCAAATGATGACTCTTTTAAGTTTTGATCCAAAGCTGGATATACACAATATTTGTCTTTGATTTTTTTCTTCTCCTCCTGACTGAGTCAGAGTTGTTGGTTATTCCTCGTCGGTTTTCTGAAAAACGTCTGCTCATACATCTCAACCTGAATATGGGCCAGCTTTTAAACCCTGCCATTGAATGTGGTGACTATCTTCTGCTTCTTCTCAAACCCTTTTCCTGTGTAATAACATACTTCGTAGTGGTACTCTAAGATATATTTAACCTGCAAAGACTGAAACATGCATCATTAGTGGCTGCGATGTCTGTGGTATAAAATGACTTGTTACCATGAGATTCTTCTATTTGAGGATTCCTGGGTGGTGGCACTGTTTGCTGAGCTGCTTCTACTGTAAGTGATTGGCCATGTCCAAGCTGACTGTTTTCCTCCAGCATGCTGCCTCTTTCTCTTCCTCTGTTTCCCATTACCAGTCTCCTGTCTCATTCCCTCCCTTAAACTGAACCGCAAAAGAGGCCACTTTAGAGTTGAGTTTGTTTTCCTGTAGATCTGGAGTGTTTTGGCCAGCACTATGCCAGTCATTTGACTAGCAAGATTAGTAAGAAATTACTTTAAACATTTACCAAAATATGTATAGATTTACTTGTATACCCTGTGTGGAAGATGAATACATTAGTTAAAACATACCACATATTTGAAGGATGCATTATTTTAGAATTATTTTGATTAGATTTACCTGAGCTCTTCATCCAAATTCTTCTGTTTTTGCTGCACAAAGTATACCCAGTGAGAAATAGAAAATTTCCTTTGTTGTTCAAAATAGGGATAGCCCAAAGAAGCCATGGATATTGTGTTATTTGCTATTATACAATGGACATAAAGTTTTTATTAAAGCAGATGAAAAAGTTATCTAGAGTCACTTCTCTTGAGTGAGTGTTACTAACAGAAATACCATGGTGAGTCAAAACTTATGCACACACCATTTATATTAAAACTTCTGCTAGTTGTACTGTTTTATCAGCGCTGTTTGAATTTGTTTCATCAGTTCACTTGTAACTGCAGTGCAAGAAAAACGACTGCTTCACTTGTGATTTGGACAAAAGAAGCAGCATGTAGTTATTTGCCAGTATTTATCAAAGACTTCGTGTACAATATAGAAAAATTTTTATTTTGAAAAAGAAGACAGATGGGCAAGGGCATGAACAACCCTAGACAGGCCGCCACTCCATCGCAGGACGCACGCACAAGCAGTTACACACATTCATATAATAAGGGCTACATTAGTGACACCAATTCACCTAGCATGCATGTCTTTGGAATATGTGTGTGTGTGCACCCTATGATGGATTGGCGCCCTGTCTAGTGTTGTTCCTGCGCCCATATTTGTCGGGTGGGCACCGAAGCACTTGGGGAGAGCATGCAAACGTCACACAGAAATTTCGCAGTGCCTTCTTGCTGTGAGGTGACAGCACTACTCGCTACATAAATCCATTTGTATACAGTTTATATATATATGTGAGTAAAATGCGTCATGGTACGAGTATGTATGAGTTGTATTGTGCAGTTCAGCCAGTTCATCCAGTTATGCAGGGTACATAAACATTTATATTGTACAAATACAGAAAAGGCAATATGTTTATATATGAATATATGTTTTGCATTTTTATAGTAGGTCAATCATTTTAACTTGCTGACTAAATTAATAAAATGTTCATTAATAAAAATGCCGAAGAAACAAAACAGGAAGCTATTTACACACGCACAGCACAAAAGCACAGTGAACGCACCCAGAACTCTATTTCCACCTCCGATGAAGGACAGACTAATTATAAGCGGAAACCGAATTCTTGTGCACGCCATTCACAGTGGCTGTCCCAGAGACACACACCACTCCGCTAACATACACACACAGACACACACATAGTGACATAGAAAAATATACAAGTAGACATACATACACATACAAACATGGTAAATCACAGCCCCAGTGCAACCTCAGTGGGGATTATAATCCTAGTTATGCCATTACCGCTAAATAATGACAAGATGGCAAGATGATTATGGCTGTTAGTTTTTGCAAGCTATCACACATGCTTCCGATTCTTTTGCTTTCCCTTTGGAACACACATGAACGAATATTTATATAAAATGCAGCTATTGTTGTTGGTTTTTCCTAAATTCTCATTTAGATTAGAGAAAAGTCATGAATTTATGAACTTAATAAGGACGGGTAAACATTTTTTCATATGTGATGTGATTCCAGTTCAGCAATTAATTCATTCATTAACATATGAAAACCCCCACACTATCTTAAGTATGCTTAATGTGCTCAGTGATCTCAGCTCTACAAAAGGCACCCATCTGGGCTAGGAATGTAGTTTTTACGCTACTGATGAGCTTATGTTGACACTCGAACAAACAGTGGGAAATAAAATTTAAAGACCGGGTCTTGAGTCATGGGCCTTTTGAACATGTGTGTTTGCCTTATAAACAGTTACTTCAGAGCACAGACAACAGACATGCATACACCTGAAGGGAATAACACAGATGTTATGTCTTTGGCAGTATAAGCAGTTTGCTAAGCTTGCCAAACATGTGTGTCAGGTTATCATTTAGACCTCGCTGCTCTTTAGTTTCCGAATTTCTGAATATGTCATTCATGCCTGTTACATTTATGATCCCTGTCTTTGAAATTGTGCCTTACCACTTCACTTCCTCCCACTGAATAAACAGTGTATGTGTGCTGTTTCTCCCATTTGTGTGCTAACACCCATAAACACAAACATACACACACCTATCTATTTGATAAAATATATTATTTTAAACAACAAAGAGTCTCTGCTTGTCATACAACCTTATTTAGGTCAGTTACTACAGATTAGACAGTTTTATTTGATTAAGCAAATATATTTCTCTCTCATCCTCATTCTCTCATTAAACCATTGTTAATAATGTGAGACTATAATGAGACATTTCTGGCTAAAATATATCCCTTTGTTTAAAATACAGACAATAGTTGTGTGTGTTGTGTGTTTGCCTGGCCTGGATACGTTCATTTGGTGCTGTGTGGGTATGCATGTGTGGGTGGTACCCAGAACAGAGGTGTGAACAGCTGTGTGTATAGCCACCCATCCAGAGCCACTCTAACAGTCCTATGTGTAAATGTGAATGACTTTGTAAAACACAGCTCAGTCAAAATGAGGAAGGTTGCTGGAATATCAGGAGGAATTCCCTGTAGTACAGCATTTTCCAGTATATCCTTTCTTTCCTCCTCTCGCACAGAGCTTTCTTCTCCTCTTTCCTGCGAGAGTTATGAGGACTGTTTCTCATTCATGTCTTTTTTTGTTTTCTTTCAGACAGCGGCATCAGATGGTGGTAAGTGATTTTTTAAAAAATGTCCCACAAATATTTATTAATGTAAAGATTTTCATATTATTAGAATATTTGTTATGTAAGGTTTTTGATATTTGAGTTTTTCTAGTTGGGTGTGTAGACAAAGCTTTCTTTAACACAAGTTATTCTTACAGCGTATTATTGTTCTTAGACTGCTAGCTTGTGCCTTGTTTAGGTTACAAAGTTTCTAGTGGCCTTCAAACCATAACATTTTCCCTTTAGCAAACATGGCTGTTTATATTAATTACCAAATGTAAATCATTTTAAGCAAAAGGTCAAAATGTTAGGATATCAATCTATGAGATCTCAGTATGATTAAGTGTGTGAGAGATCATAACAAAGCCTATTTAAAAAAACCTTTGCCTGGGCTTGTCAACATATATGCATTTAGTAGAATGAAAGGCAAGTGATACAAATGATTCACATCACACACACGTGATTAAAACTCTGGTAAAATGAGCAGATATTTTTAATTATTGTCCATGTACGTTTTAACTGTAATGTTATACACATTTGTTATCACATATTTTTTAACATTTTTAAGAAATACAAACTTAACCAACATAAAGAAAAGTTTTGTTTTAGAATACCTTAGGTTTTATGAACTGTATGTGTTTTTTGTAACATTGTGACTGTTAAGTGCATGATAGTCCATTATGGATTAAAAGCACATAGTAAATCTGTATTTTTATCTGCTTTATCTATGAAACCTGTCCCTGACTCTTTCTTGCTGCTGTGTGCAGAGCGAGGTGGAATGGCTAGGCATGGCTTTGGAAGCATTAACAGTTTGGAAAGTAACAGTAGCCTTCCCAGTATCACCAACCATCACAATCTTTCAGACCAACGTATAGCGGCGTGGGCTGTGTCCTTTGAGCGTTTGCTTCAGGACCCTGTTGGAGTGCGTTACTTTTCTGTAAGTAACACCATGACATCAGACAGCATGTCCTCTGTCTTTCTCTTATTTTATATTTTTTAAAGAAAATATTTAGATTTGTGTAGTGGAGATTGTGTTGTCTTGTCAGTTATTTTATTTGTCCTTTGTTACTGATGCAGGAGTTTCTGAAAAAGGAGTTTAGTGAAGAGAACATTTTATTCTGGCAGGCCTGCGAATTCTTCAGCCAGGTTCCAGAACATGACAAGAAGCAGGTAAGTTCCATGATAGGAGCGTAGACATGAAAGCTCATTTTACTTGACTTTACTTTTTTTTGTCATTAAAACCTAGCAAGGTGTGACAGGATTTTCCCCTTAAAATACTTTATTTCCAGTTTTGTAAACATGTAAGGGCAAGTCCCAGAATAGCCAATGTCCCCGTTGATTAGATGTTGTGCAAAATCATTTGGAGGGGATTGGTTAACTGAATATTAAACCACAGACATAACAACATCTACTACTTTCTGTGATGTTATCACACTGCCATTCCTAACCCCTTCAAAGTACATTGAATGGGATATTTAAGGAACAGATTTAATTTGTTCAGCCAATGCATTTTTAGCAAAGATATGCTCCCCAACGACCAAGTCCACAATTCAAGAACATAGCTGTTGGGTTTGTTCACATTTTATAGATGGAACTTGTCTTCAACATCAGCTCACACAGACATCACATACACATTTATCTTGATCTTTATTTTTAGAATATGTATTTATACATTTATATTACAGGAATTAGTGTTTAAACATTATAAAATTAATGAAATAGGATATATTCTTTAAAATGAATAAATAATTTATTTATTATGTTTTCAACTTGTGAACTTGTCTTCATATTTTGTATGCTCATACATTATTGCCATCAGCTTTCCCAGAAGGCCAGAGAGATCTACAACAGCTTTCTCTCCAGTAAGGCTACTACTCCAGTGAACATTGACAGCCAGGCACAACTTGCTGATGATGTCTTAACGGCACCAAGGCCTGATATGTTTAAGCAGCCACAGTTACAGGTGAATTTGCTTGCACATGCATGCCATTACAGCAATAAAATCTCTTTCTCAGGCTTACGTTCCCCTCTTCTTATTTTTGTATCTCTGTAGATCTTTAACCTGATGAAGTTTGACAGTTACGCTCGGTTTCTTAAGTCCTCACTGTATCAGGAGTGTATAATGGCAGAAGTAGAGGGTCGACCTCTCCCTGACCCTTACCATGTGCCCTGCAGCCCTGCCCCCTCTAAGCACAGCATTATCTCAGAGCGTTCCACTTTCTCCACTCCAAAAAAGGTAAAGGGAATCTTTTCATGGAATATATGTTGCATATCAGTCTCAGGTCATGGACAACACAATTTAATAATTGGTAAACATTTTAATAATTTTTAAATTCTGTGTAAAGCTAAAGCTATTTCAAGTAAAATATATTCGTCATGCATTGTACTGTGCCTTTCTAAACTAATCTGATGGCTGTAAGTAGTAGTCATTAAACTAGAATTTAGGGCTGTATCCCATGCTACATTTAATGTCTTTAATAAATAGTATGGCTAAATATTTAACAGAATAGATGTCATGTCATATTCCATCATCACCAAGCGATAGTTAGCTGCACTATCATAATTCAAAATAATAGTCATAATTCTAAATAATAGTCAAAACAACAATGTCCTCTGTCTCCTGTTGCTTGTAGCATTCTGGCCACTGCTAATACAGTCCATGTTCTGATGTTGTCCATCCAGGATATTCTTTGTTCCATGTTTTTTGACTCCACATGTCCTGTCAATACACTTCCTTCAATGCTATCATGTGTGCCTAGTCATAATTCTCCAATGTCCTCTGTCTCTTGTGGCTTGTAGTAATCTGACCACTGCTCATACAGTCCATGTTATAATGTTGTCCATCCAGGTTATTCTTTTCTTCCATGTCTTCTGATTCTACATGTTCTGTCATTACACTTAGTTCAATGCTGTCATGTGTGTCTAATTATATGACTATAGTAATGTAGAGTGTGGGATTTACTCCTTTTCTGTTCTAGCCATCTTGTAGACTTGCTCATTGGTCATCAACTTCATTTATTACATCCTCAACAACTTCCGGAGGCACTTGTTCTCAAAATACGCCTTTCTTCTTCTTTCTTCAGTGTACAGACTTCTGGCCAGACAAAGGCTTTGATTTACATTTGCATTTATAGAATTTGGAAGACACTCTTATACAGAGTAACTTATGTTTATCTCTTTATACGATTCAGCAGTTAAGGGTTAAAGGCCTTGCTTAAGGACCCAACAAAGGCAGATTGGCATTGGTGGGATTTGAACCCATGCTATTCTGGCCAACATTTTAACCACTAAGCTACCACTCTCCCTTTCATCAGTCGTAGCTTGGTGTAATTGATTTGTTGTCCCATATCTTTGTCAATTTGACCATCACCACCATGCCTATTGCCAGTCTTGAATACATGTACTAGCATACAATTTAGAAGGGTTGCGTGTGGTTTGGGTGACATGACAAAGTAGCTGCTATTCTAAAGCATTTATTTGAAAATAATAACATCATTGTGTTTATGATTAACCTGAATCTTATTGTTACTAGCTGGCTAATGTTAGCATAGTGGTTGAAGCAAAACAGCTTCAAGTCAGCAAGTAAATTCAGTCTAAAGATTTTGAGCATGCACAAAGCACAGACGATACAATGAATTATCCATTATACACTAACTATTCTGTAAAATAGTGAAAATGTTTTTGAGGCTATACACAGATTTGTCAAATTATAGAGACACATTTAAAATTTTATTTAAATGTTATTTTTTCAAGTTCTCACCCAAATTTTAAATACATATTTTTAATCTAATTTTGTAATACAAAATATACATAACTCATCAAACATACTTTTAGCCACTAACCAACTAGTTAACAGCTTATAAACTAAATGGGGTGACATGAAAATAAAGTGTTATGAGATAAATGATTCACCTCAAACGTCAGTCCACTTTTCTACCACTTATAGTGTAATTTTGTATTCTATCAGTCTCTTACTACTATGTACTGTATATTCTCTCACTCTGTTTATACTGATGGGCTCCTGACAGTCACCCTGTAGCCATGCCTGAAGCTGGGGTGTGTGATGACATTTGAAGTATTAGATCTCAAACTTCCCGAATGTCAATACCAAAACCCCTCTCCCCCGCACTGCCTGTTATTTAGTATTACATGTTTGTTCAGGTAACTCACAGTAGCTCAGGATCATCATACTATTAAGTATTTTCTTTTCCTTTTTATTTTATTCACAACACTCCTACACATTCTAGCTTTAGTTAACTTTAATTAAATATAATTGCACTATCTGAGTTATATTTATTTTCTTGTGTTTGGATATCTGTATTACAGGACACACGAAAGCCTAGGGCAGGCAGGTCCACTGATGACCTAAAAGATGACCCTGACAAAAGAAATGGCATTTTCTCCTGGTACAGAAACAGAAGCTTTGGAAAAGGTCCGAAGAAGCGAGAAATAACAGACTTCAATTACAGTAAGTTATTATTAAAACATTTCTGTGACTTGGGATAAAAGTTTATTTGCAAATTGTGTAGTGATACGACAAACTTGACTCATAGTTTACTATTTTTGTGCACATTAAATTTTGTGGAATAATTTTTAGCGGTACAAATAATGTTGCATCAGCACAAACATATACATTACCGATCAGCTATTGTGTGTATGTGCAGACACTAATGGGCGGAGGGAGTCTCAGGGGTCTTTGTCTTCTGGTGCCAGTCAAGAGTTCAACACACCCTGTTCCACCCTGAGAAACGAGGTAAGCTTACACAGAGATGAAATCGACAGCTTCTTTAGCATTATTTATTTATTTTTCATTAATTAATTCATTCATTTTGAATTGTATACTCGCTTAATCGTAGTTCTATGGTAATGGGGAAACTGGTGCCCACCCGGCAACTCTGAACATGAGGAACAACCCTAGACAGGGCGCCAGTGCATCATAGGGCACACACACACACACAATACCAATGGGCAATTTAGAGACACCAATTAACCTATCATGCATGTCTTTGGGATACGGGAGGAAACCAGAGTACCAGGGAGAACAGGCAAACTCCACACAGAAATTTCCTTGAACCCGGGATCTTGCTGTGAGGCCACAGCACCACTGCGCCACTGTACTGCCCTTATTTATTTATTTATTTTTTTGTAAGTTTAACATTATACGCATTTAAGGGCCTTATATATTGTATATTATGCATGCCCAAAAATGCCCAAATTATAAAAAACTTCCTCTTACTTGAAGGTGATTACATAACAGACCCCCCAAAAATACCGCAGTCAGTTTGGCATATTAACTGCCAACATTACATTAATTACTTGCAAATATAAATACAGAGATACATTTATATATACAGTATGTATCAGTGTCATGTGCTGTATTGTTTCCCCAGAGATTCCATAATTCACAACATCCAGTGTATTGAAATATTAACATTCATTTGTGCTATTAATGTAGTTTCAGTAATGTTCTGTGTGTGTGTGTGTGTGTGTGTGTGTGTGTGTGTGTTTGGTGATTCTAGCAGAGGAGCTCCACATGGGAGAGAGACAAATCGGGGGCAAGTAGGTCATGCACAGTAGCTCTTCCCGATGGTTCAAGCAGCTGTGTGTGTCTGAAGCAGGGTGCTTCTATCAGACAAGTGCTGCTGGAGCTCTGCCAGAAACAAAGCATCAACATGGCTGCCGTTGATCTGTTTCTTGTCGGGGGAGAGAAGGTAGCCGGATAGAATACTTTGTCCACTAGCTATTTATATTCAAATTGTTCAACATTTTCTTCTCTTTTATACTTAAATTTTTTTTCTTTTCGTTATAGCCTCTGGTGCTCGACCAGGAAAGCATGACTCTCAGTTCAAGAGATCTGCGAATAGAGAAGCGTACTCTGTTCAGGTAATTTCTATATTTCAGTCATTGGCTCTATGAACAGCAAAGTAACTGACTGTCTTCACTAAGCAAATAAATGACCACAAATATATATATTAATTCATTTGTTCACTCTCTTCAGCACAAAAATGGGCACGTTACATTTGCATCTATTGCATTTATCAAGAGTGACTTACAACAATGCTTAGTTTTTATTTTAAAAATATGTGACGATTACCATTATTGCAATACTATGCACAAACTGTGGTGAAAAAGATACAGTTAGTGCAATGTTAACATTAGATAAAAATACAATGGTAAATTTGTCATTTTAAGAGCTTTAATAGATGCCAGATTAGTGCTAGATTAAGATACAGCTCAGTTAAATGCACTCAATAGGGGAGGCTCTTCAGTCTGTGATTCACTACCTTGACACCAAGACAAAAAAAAGTCTAAATGCTTGTTTCCGGTTTCCACCCTCATTCAAAAGACATTCATCATAGGTTAATTGGTGTCTCTAAATTGCTTCTGAATGTGTGCGTGCGCCCTATGATGGACTGGCGCCCTGTCTAGGGGTTGTTCCTGCCCTTGAGCTAAGAGTTGCCAGGTAGGCACCCGTAACTAGGATTAAGCCAGTATAGAAAATAAACGAATAAATAAAATGTAATTGTTGAACATAATGTGTTGTAATAGGAATAGAGCACTAATATAAATGCGCAATAAAACGATCTAAAAGGAAATATAACTTTTATAGCCATTAACAACAAAAAAAACACACAATGACAAAAAAAATCTATATACAAAAATTACTAAAGTAGCTAAAATATATGGAATATTTTATAATATAGACTGGCAAGATATTGCTATTATTGTCCAAAAATAAACGTGTGTGTGGTAATATCCTGTAGTTAATGCTTTTGTCTACAGAGTAATTTTGTAGCCTGTTTTACATGCAAGAGTGTGCCAAATGCTGTAAATGTAAATATAAATGACTGTGTTCTAAGATTGTTCTGAGACTTCTAACATTGCCACTGTATTACTTTATATAAAAACAGAGGTCAGTTATTACAGCTGGCTATAACCACACCTTTCGAAAAATGAGACAGCCAGACATTTTCCTGAAATATGTGTTTGTCCTGTTTATCTGAAGTGCATATTGCATAAGAAGTAGTATCAAACAAGTTAATGTCTACATTGGATATAAGGTATAAATATTTTTATTCTGTCTTCCATTTTTAGATTGGATCTGGTGCCTATTAACAGGTCTGTGGGCTTGAAAGCCAAACCGACCAAGCCAGTAGCTGAGGTGCTGCGGCCGGTGGTTGCCAAGTACGGCCTGCGCCTTAACGACCTGGTGGCTAGAATAGTAAGTCACTTTTCCATGGCAACATGTATTTGTAGGCACACACTGTGGTGAAGTAAGGGTGGAGCACAGTGGCTTTCAGCTGCACATGAAAGCGTTCATCTAGAATCAGTTTGGCCACATAAAGAATCAGACATGGTGTCAGATAGAGGGCAAAACTGATCTGAGATCTGCACTTATCTTATATTACTGCTGATGTCATAGGGTGTGGTGTTGTTGTGGGAATTTACATTTCTTCATTTTTTTGTTAAAATATATAAATTGCTAGCATGTTTAAGTTTACCGTAATTGGATTATTAGGTGACATTAGTGTCTCTTGAGATCGTAGCAGATAGAATATACGGGGGTTTTCATCCAGTGGTCCATGGCCCCCTGGTGGTCTGCAGCAGCAATGGTGGTGGTTCATTACATGCTATCCAGTTTAACTGCTGAAAATACTTAATTTTATTAATATTTCTAAACATTTTCAGATGATTTGTAGATTTAAACAAATAATGGATTTAATGAAAATATCGAAAAAAAAGCAAGATTCAACAAAATCCTAGCACCAATCAGGTCGATCAACTGTATGCATTGTTGCCAATGCCAATCTATCAAAGTAGGTACTTCACAAAAATTTTTGCTCTTTGTTTTCAGCAGCTTTGGACATATGTAAAGTCATGTTAAACAAAGAGACTGCAAATAACCTTTAAATAATTATGTTGTCAGACAGCACAATTAGGCGAAGAATTGCGGAAATGGCCACTGAAGTGAAAGACCAGCTGATAGATAAACTTCGATCATTGCAAGAATTTTCAAATCAAACAGACAAGGCAACAGATATTACTAGTGATGCACTAATAATATAAAAACTGTTGGAATTTGGCCATATGAAAATAGTAGTGCTATGTGGGAGGAATTTCTTTTTTTACACACCACCTCCTGGGCAAACTACAGAACAGGTAAACAAATTTGTGGCAGAAGTGTGTGGCATTACATAGCAATAAGGCCAGAACGATGAGTAGTAGCCAAATGGATTGGTTGGGCACACAAGAGAGCAGCACAGAGACTCACTGCATGATTAATAGAGAGTCTCAATGCTGAGCTCAGAAGTGTCTTAGTTGACATTGTAAAATAAAATAGAGTGCATTAAGTACATGCATGTTTGTATCCCTATTTCAAAACCTGGCTATGTAACGTTACAGAATATAATGACAGCACAGCCATAAAAGGTATAGTCTGTAAACATTTAAGTATAGTTACACAATTCCAGAAGTTCATTATCTTCCGACTAATCCACATGGGGTCATGGGCCACCTGGTGCCCAACCAGTAACTCTGGACAAGGGCAGGCGCAATGCCAATCCATCGTACGACACACACTCAGTTGGCCGCAGACTACTTCTTAGTCTGAATTGTGGTCCTTAGGGCAAACCCAGCAGAGAGCCCTGCTCTATCAAGCCCAGCATTATAATTCTAATATATTTTCTATGTACTTAAGTCTTGTGTAATGCATGATCTGTGATAAAGAATTGAAATACAAAATTTAATATTTCTCTTGTTTTTTTCAGAGTGGCGAGACTGAGCCCCTTGATTTAGGTCTGCCCATATCAAACCTTGATGGCTTGCGAGTTGTCCTAGAACGCTCTGAACCAAGCTCTACAAATGGTACAAACAGAAGCACACATGCTCATATTTTTTTATGATGCAGTCATGATGCAAGGCTTTTTGGTTATGCCAGTGTGTAAGGAATGCGTGTCCTTCAAGTGATAGGAGAGAGGTCATGTGCACACTTCAGCCAGTTCACATGTAGCCTTGTGCACTTAACAGTTTTCCGGGAATTCAAACAACATGTTTCTTTTACAAATAAAGTGATGTGTCTGTCATGACATGGTCATACAGTATCGTACAGCAGTTATCTAATCCTTGCTTTGTTTCTGTTTAAAACAGACAAGTCTAAGACACATTCCTTGAAAACACAGGGAACATCATTGGCCAGCAGGGGGCAATCAGTGCCGGTAAGACTTACTATTATAATACAGTAATTGTGAATTCCGTGTTCATTTTGGTCTTTGTGCATGAGCTTGTGTGTGTACACTTGTTTTGATAAGTTTAGAAGATAAACACAAATAATAACACAAATAAAAACAGTGTAAAATGTTTTCATTAAAAAAACACATGGCAGCTTATTGGGCAGCACTGTGGTGCAGTGGATAGTGTTGCCTCACAGCAAGAAGAGAATCTCTGTGTGGAGTTT
>JAOUQT010000039.1:9944186-9956556 GCA_025769995.1 Xyliphius kryptos
CACTTCACCAGTGTGTGTATGTGTGTGTTTCACTGCACGGATGGGTTAAATGCAGAGGACCAATTCCGCTGTGTGCAGACATAGTGGCAAAATGTATTACTTTCACTTCCCCTTACTTTCACTTTCAAATAGTCAAAATTAAAAATCATTTGTCAAACGATGAGCTTGTTAGAGGGAGGAAAAGGGACAAATGTCTCTACAAAATAAATTTTAAATTGTGTTTCTAGGTGTAAGTATGAGGCTTTTAGAGTTTCTGTCAAAAGTATCATGAGAAAACAAGAATTTGTTGTACAGTTTGCCTTTGTTCTCTTTGTGACATCACACACTCTACTGAACCTTCTTCCATAGGATTGTCTTAGTTGATTTCTCAAAAAAAGGTCATAAAGAGTTAAGAGTGCGATTAAAAAAGCAGAATGAGCAAATGATTATTATAATTATTATACACAAAAATATACTGATAAAAAATTAAAGGAACACTGAAATCTGAATGTATCTGAATTTTTTTAGTAGTGATGTGTTTATTCACTACTTCATTTTCTTTTCTCATGACAACTGCTTATGTGCTTAGGATACAGTGGGGCCAAAAATTATTTAGTGAACCACTGATTGTGCTAGTTCTACTACTTAAAAAGATGAAAGAGGTAGGTCATCACAGGTACACTTCAACTATGAGAGAAATAAAAATGCAGGAAATCACATTGTAAGATTTTTAAAGAATTCTGAAATTATGGTTGAAAATAAGTATTTGGTCACCGACAAACAAGCAGGATTTCTGGCTCTCACAGACCTGTAACTTCTTATTTAAGAGCCATTCTGTCCTTCACTGTATTAATCACAACTGTTTGACCTCATTATTTGTATAAAAGACACCTTTCCAAAGTCTCAAACAGTCAGACTCCAAACTCAACCATGGCCAAGACCAAAGAGATGTCAAAGGACACAGAAAAGAAAACTGTACACCTACAGCAGGCTGGGATGAGTGAATATACAATAGGCAAGCAGTTTGATGTGAATAAATCAACTGTGGAAGCATTTGTAAGAAAATGGAAGACAAACAAGACCAGTGATAATCTCTCTCAATCTGGGGCCCCATGCAAGATCTCATCCCATGGGGTTAAAATGATCATGAGATCGGTGACCAAAAATCCAGAGGGACCTGATACATGACCTGCAGACAGTTAGGACCAAAGTAAAAAGACATCTATCAGTAAAACACTATGTAGAGAGAGATTTAAATACTGCAGTGCCAGACGTGTCCCCCTGCTTAAGACAGGGGCATATAAAATTTGCCAGAGAGCATATAGATGATCCAGAAGAGGATTGGGAATATTGTGATCAGAAAAAATAGAACAATTTGGTAAAACTCAACTCGTCATGTTTCATCCCAAGAACACCAAGCATGGGGGTGTAAACATGCTTTGGGCTGTTTTTCTGCAAAGATGGCAGGACGACTGATCCATGTTCAGGGAGTAATGAATGGGGTCATGTATTGTCAGATTTCAAGCCAAAACCTCTTTCCATCTGAGTGCACTGAAGATGTGACTGGGTCTTCCAGCATAACAATGATCCCAAACCCACCACTTGGGCAACAAAGAAGTGGCTCCGTAAAAAAGCATTTCAAGGTCTAGTGGCCAAGGTCTCCAGACCTCAACCCCATAGGAAAATTTGACAGCCCCATAACATCACTGTTGTAGAGGAGCTCTGCATGGAGGAATGGTTCAAAATACTATCTACAATGTGTGCAAACCTTGTGAAGACTTACAGGAATCGTTTTACCTGTGTCATTGCCAACTAAATTTAAGATACAAAATATTGACCTGAATTTTTGTTATTGACCAAATACTTTTTTTTCCACTATAATTTACAAATAATTACAGGCGTCTCTCATCGTTTTAAGTCATAGAACTAGAACAATCTTATACTTTAATGGCTAAATACTTTTTGGCCCCAATGTATGTAGGCCTCCTGGTTTCCTATTAGTAGTTCATATTACTTAAATGCATATAACTGCATTTGCTGTATAACTAAAATACAGGTTTATCCATATAGGTATGTATATACCATATATGTATAACTAAAATATAAGTAAATAGTATTAAATAACTAACATAAATAAGAAACCTTGTTTACCTATGGATGATTCTATCGGTAAAGCGGTTGGTGCTGAGGGATAAATGATTCGATTTCCTCTGGAGGTGTCCACGTTGCTCAAACAGAGCGATCAGACTATGAGAGTAAAGCTGGCATGACTTTCCTGTGGGAAAAGTGTCAAACAGAATGATTTAAATCGTAAAATAGTTGTTCTGTATTAGTAGTATATGGTAAAAGTTAATAGAAATAAAACATGATAACGGCTCCAACGCACCACAAACAGACATGAGGGTATTGTTCATGACATATAGCCATGTACATCTCTGTGGAAATAACTGTAAAGAAAAATAAAAATTTTCAAGATGTAAATGAATCTAAATAAATTTCTACTAAACAAGTATAAACACATGCCGTATGTAATTGTGTATATTTCTGTAAAAAAAATATCCTGTTGAAACAGAAGTTACAATATATGTAAAAGAACCTTTTCTAAAGTGTCCTCATGAAGTTCATTTAAGTTGAGGGTATAGATCCCTTCCTCTGCCCCTAGTATCAGGTACTGATCTAATAAAATAAATTAAAACAGTCATAAATGAGTCAGTGTAAATAATTTATGTCCAGGCTTGTAGACAATGCAGACCCTGTGAACATTATGAACAATATCAAAATAACATAATAACATTACCTTTGTAATATAAACAATGCAACACATATAACTCTTATACCATACTGATTAATAAAAACATACGTTTATTCTCATATATGTATCCATTATTGTATGTTTCTTTTTATTGGGGAAAATTCTATTGCTAACAATACGTAGAAAGGAAAGTTATGAAATTCACGTTCATATATTCTTGATTATTTGACTATGATTTTCCATATACTGCTATTTAAATGCTGCATATTTCACATTTCTTATATCATACAACTTCATTTCTATATCACCAACAACAAAATCTGTAAAAAATATAAATTACCTTATAAACTAAAACAACAAGTCGGGTATTTTATCCATTTTATCACTTATTACTGTCTGCTAAAATTAAAATGCTCTTATAAAGGCATTTTAATCATTTTAATGCCATAAACATGCATAGACGGAACCATACACACATAATCGGACATGGATGCCAAGTTGTTTATTGTTATTGGACTGGTAATCTTATCAAACATACAAGCACAAATGGTCCAGCATTCACGTGAATACCACTACCTATAACAATATCTGTACATCGCATCATTCACCCTTTTTCCTAACCCAACCAATTATAAAGCAGCAGTGCAATGCAAAAATGGTGTCTTGGTTTCTGACCTATCAGAGCAGAACTGTGATTTAAGTAATAAATATTATTCAGTACGTGCAATATATTTTTGCTATAGATTTCTAAAAGTATTTGCTCATCTGCCTTGACTCACATATTTAGCTGCTCAACCACTCAAAGCCATTCCATGAAGCTCTCTGCGCACTGTTCTTGAGCTAATCAGAAGGCCACTTGAAGTTGGAGGTCTGTAGTGATTGACTCTGCAAAAGGTGACCTCTTCGCATTATCTGCATCAGCATCCACTGAAACCGCTCTGTCAGTATATGTGGCTTACCATTTAGTTGCTGTCACACTGAAACACTTCAATTTTATTTTATAATACAGCTGACAGTTGACTGTTGAATATTTACGAGCGAGGAAATTTCACAAATGGATTTGTTGCACAGGTGGAATCCTGTCACAGTTCCACAGTTTCACAGAGTTTCTGAGATCGACCAATTCTTTCATAAATGTTTGTAAAAACAGTCTGCATGCCTATTACTTAGTACTCTGTCTATTTTTTGTTATTGCTCTTATATTGCTCAATGCTGCTGTAATACTTGATTAATACATTTTATCTTATCTTATATTAAATTCTTACCTCTAGTTTTTGGTAAAACCCAAGTTACAGCACAATGTATTCTTAATGGGCAGCCATTGAACACCTTCGAGAAACAGGCCCCCATCTGTGCAAATACGAAATATTTTTGAGGTACTCATACTTTTATTTAAAACCTTTGCTGTATATTTTTCGTTATTACATTTCAATTTTTTTTTTAAAAAGTGGCACAGCCAAAGCCCCATATACAATGTAAACTGTCATTGCCAAATGTAAATTCATGTTTAAACGTTTCAGATTGTATTATATGCCTAAAAGTCACAGATTTTTTTTTTATTTTCAGTATATTATGTATAAGTAGTAAAAGCCAATAGTATCCCTACTTCCATGTGATTTAATACAAAAAGGTGAAGATCACACCAGATGACATGTGAGAAAATGAGTAAAGACTTACATGAACCTGCGGAGTGGGCGGGAGTCCATGAGAATCAGCTTTCTATGAGTTAAAGATTAAAACACAAAAAAAACAAAAATGTGTAAAAATTGTGTTAGTGCCATTGGTCAGTACTACTTTTAGTATTTTAATTAGCTAATTATTTTGAACAGTAAAAAGCATTTTAGAATTCACTAGAAGCAATTTTAGCATTTATTTGTCATCAGTTCATTTATAACATGAATAAACATTGAGCAAAAAATTAACAACAAAAACTCTGCATTTTAATAAAACATACTATTTAAATATAAATTGCATGGCAAAATTACTCAATGGGTCATAACAACCATTAACTAATAAGTTTGAATCCCAAAAGACTTGTGTCTGTGTGTCTGACCGAATCAGCTGCTTTCTTTCTCAAAATGCTCCATTCAGGAGAAAGAGCTGTGTTCCTGCTGGAAGTAACATTTTGCTGCTTGTCTCGAATAACATCCTCATTAGGAACAAAAGGATCGCTGCACCACTGCCGCACATCATGACTGGCTGTGCATCTGATCAGTGCTATAAAGTGATTGGAGTAAAAGCAACAGTAAAAAACACAATAATGGAATTTATAAGCAAGGCCAAGTCTGATTCTGGTATTTGCTCTGTACCTGCACAATAAAGTTGAATCTAATCTAAAAATATTTTTTTTGCTAGAATACAGCAAAATACCCTTAAATGCCCTTAAATAGGTCCAAATGCCCCAACAAAAATCATAAACCAAATCCTGCAACTTTAAAACATATGAATAAATAAAAAAAAACATGAGCATTTGAGCTTCTCTTATGTAATACCTGATGTGGGTCGAAGTGTTGTATCAGACTTCTGTGTAGTGCTGGACCTCAGCGTTAGATCTGTGCACTGACCAGCTGCACTGCAATTGCTCATAGGAGGGAGTGATGCAGTGGCTGATACTGGTGCAGAACTGAATGAGCCACTTTTCTTCTTCCCCCACTATTCCGAAAAACCACTCACATTAGAACAGATATTTGCTATGACATGATAGTGAAATCAAATCTTTATTTGTTTTATTTATTAACAAACAGATGTTAGAAGCACGTATATAAGAATATGGCATCACTTGGCTTTGACTGTGGACTGTGACAGTGTTTCAGCAACAGCTCCACTTGTGGGTCCTATCTGTACCACTGTACCATGCTCCGTATGGATGTTTGCATTTACAGACAATAAAGGGTTATTAGCCAGTCATTCCTAAGCCATGTTTAAGGATATTGATTATTTATTAATTTATTGATTTTCTTCCTCTTAATCCACATGAGATCATGGGCCAGCCGGTGCCCTCGAGGCAACTCTTAGAACAAGGGTAGGAACAACCCTAAACAGGTCGCCAATCCATCGTAGGGCACACATAGCAGTTCATATAGTCTTTGAAATGTGGGAGGAAACCGGAGTACCGGAGCAAATACAATGAGAACATGCAAATTCCACACATAAATTTCCCAAATTGCTCCACCCAGCGATAGATACCGGGTCCTTCTTAAGTGAGGCAACAGCATTATCTCTGCACCACCATGCAGAGATACTTATTATTATTATTATTACTTATTTTTCAATTCATACCTCTAAGAATGTCTTCTGTTTAACTGTCAGGCTCCTGAAATGTGTGAGAACATGAACATAAAACACAGTAAACAAGACAAACACAGTAAAAGTAATGACTATACTATAATTCAGTACAAAAAGGATAAATTCTGAGACTAAATGAAAAAAAGGAATATTTTTTAGGGCTGTACTGATCTTGACGTACTTCCTACCTCTGTTGCAACTCTTCTTCAACACACTCCAAGAGACTCCTGCAAAACAACCATGCCTTATATTCAGGAATTATGCTTAAATTATAGCGGACAATGATATACTTAATTCAATTTGTCTGAAAACATTTAAAGATTACAAGAATCATTGTATTCTATGTTTTTTTTTACATTTGCTTCAATATGTGATATTATGATATTTTTTGTTCATGTTTCAACTGTCACAAATGAACCATGAAATCAGTTCATTAACAGGCTTTAAATTACAATAAAATCCTTACAGAGATTCAGTTTCATCCCCTGAAATGCTCCAGTCATCATGTGAATCCTGAAAGAAATATACTGTAAGTATGTTGGCATCTCTATATCTTTATCATTAAGCCAAATGAATATATGAATATATGAAGAAACTATTTTCACCACCACTCAACCTATAACCATACACTGACATTGTTTTAGACTGAAACTGCAAAATAATAAGAACAATTCCAGTAAATTAGTGAAGTTAATGTTCCAGTTATTATAGTTCACATAAAGTTCAGACTCACCAGATCTGGATAAGGATCTGTCTCTTTTCTCCTCAGAGGTGCAAATTTGACCTGATCAACTAGGGGGAAGAGCAGTGGTAAAAAAAAGATATGTTTGACACATTTGTAATAATCTTATATATATTTGTGAACTGAAAATCTGTTACTGAAGCCCAAAATATATTAGGAACTATATATTCCTTTTTAGGAACTTGTATTATTATAAGCAATTAATATAATTTTAAAAGCAAGTTTGAACTTGTTGCTTTAGTAAAAGTGGTTCAATTTCATAGAACTGAAACAGCTGAAAAGAGTTTGGGATACTCAGCCAAATCCTATGGAGCACATGTGCACATTTCATGGACATTAAACAATGTATATCATAACATGAACATAACTGCCACAGTAAAAGAATGGTGATAGTAGCATCTTGTTAAACATCTTTGTGACCGCCTTCCTGACTAATGTTTGGTAACCGACGTTTGATAGAATACATTCTTAGGAAAGTTGTTGACCATATTTTTATTGTTTGGTTCTTTTTGTGGGTCAGCATGGTGGCACAGTGGCTGTCGCCTTACAGCAAGAATTTCCTGTATTTGACCCCAGTTGGGGCAACCTGGGAAGTTTAGCTGTGTAGTTTTCTTATTCTCCCCATATTCACATGGGTTTTTTTTCCGGGTGCTCCAGTTTCCTCCCGCATACCAAAGACGTTAGTGTCTATAACATTATCCTGAATTTAAAAAATGAATGGATATTTGGGGCTTTTTGTGTTTTTTACTAAATAATTTTAATTTAATTCAATTTAATTTAAGAACTCTGTCTCAGACGTTGCTGCTTGGCTGCAGCCACCTGTTCAGTTAATTTGTGTTGTTTCTTTTTCACTGACTACTGTCTATGTTTATTTGGGACATGGCCCTGGCACCGGTTATCACAAATAATTAATAAAATACCTTATAAATGCGGTGGGTTTTCCACATTCCTCTGCATGCAGGATAATTATCTTATACGGGCTTCGTGCATACGTGGACATT
Source organism: Xyliphius kryptos (assembly GCA_025769995.1). Lineage (NCBI taxonomy): Eukaryota > Metazoa > Chordata > Actinopteri > Siluriformes > Aspredinidae > Xyliphius > Xyliphius kryptos. The sequence continues at coordinate 9,951,946 of JAOUQT010000039.1, forward strand.
ATTCTTTTAAGGATGTTGGGATTTTCCATCGTCTGACAGCATTTATGAGTTTTGTTTCCCAGTTTTCTATTTCTTTTCTTTTTCTATTTCTGCGATTGGGAGGCCAGTTGGATGTACTGCCAAATTTTCTGAAATGCCTTTGAAGACGGCTTATGGTGGAGAAATGACCATTCAATTCACGGGCAACAGCTCTGGTGGACATTCTTGCATTAAGCCTGCCAATTGCACGCTCCCTCAAAACTTAAGACACCTGTGTAATAATCATTGTTTATAAACAGCATCTTGATATGCCACACCTGTGACTAGTTATGGTTTACTGTACCTCAGCAAAGGAGAAGTGCTCACTAACACAGATTGAGACCCAATTGTCAACAAAATTTTGGATAAATAAAAAAAACCTTGAAAGGTACATTCGAAAGGTTTTAGTGTAAGACATTGTATCCATTTTCTTTGATATGCTGATAAAAAACAGCGGTATGTTTCAGACAAGCCATATAAGAGATTAAACATTGGATGCTAAACAATTTTCTTCTTAACCCTGATAAATCAGAAGTGCCATAGTTAGCTAGAAGTAAGATTTCTGATTTTGTAGTAAATTTGGATGGTAGTTATCTTTCTGTGAAGCAGTATAAGATCTTAATGTAATTATTGACTCCAATCTATCATAAGAAGCTCATTTAGATAGCATTACCAGGACAGCCTTCTTTCATCAAATATACTAATACTTCATGATGATGAAACACTAATTCATGCCTTAGTTTGTTGTCTGGATGCACCAAAAGGTATATATACACAAGCTAGATAGCATAAGATGGTGGTTTGCAGGATGACTATGGTGGTTAGAAAGAGGAAGAGGGCAAAGGCAGAGTAGAGGACCATATAGTGGAGGTTGAGAAAGAAGATGACCTTTGACGAGTTGTATGAGAGATTAGATAGTAAAGAGAGAAGGAGTTATATCAGCTGGCAGGACCGAAAAAATAGAACAAAAAAGGTTGTGCATGTCAGGTTGCTTAAGGATAGAAATAAAAAGGTGAGGAGTGGGTGAGGAAAAAATAGGAGGAGTATTTTAAGAAGCTGATGAATAAAGAGAATAAAATGGAAAGAAGAGTAGAAAGCATAAAACTTGTGGAACAGGAGGTAGTAAAGGATAAAATAAGCAAAATTTTGAAAAGGATGAAGTAAGAAAAAACAGTCGGACCTGATGATATACCGGTAGAGGTAAGGAAATGTATAGGAGAGATGTGAGTAGTGTTTTTGATTAGATTATTCAATGAGATTCTTGACAGTGAAATGATGCCTGAGGAATGAAGGGAAAGTGCACTTTACCGATTTATAAGAATAAGGGTGATGTGCAAAGTTGTGGCAATAAGTTAATAAACCACACAATAAAAATTTGGGAGAAAGTTTAGGAAGCTAGGCTAAGACAAGAGGTGACTGTTTGTTATCAGCAGTGTGTTTTTTCTTTGGGAATGGTGATGGAGACGTATAAAGAAGGTCAGAATAGCTCCATTATGTCTTTGTGGATTTATAGAAAGCTTTTAATATGGTGCTGGGGTGGAACTGTTGTGTTCTATGAGGAAATCTTTAAATGGATTATTATGCACAGCATGACTATGGTTAGATGCACTGTAGGAGTGACAGAAAGATTCAAGGTGGAGAGAGACTGCATCAAAGATAGGCTCTAAGCCCCTTATAGTCAAGCTACGAGGAGAAGTGGTCAAAAATGCAGGAGTTCAGGCAATTTGGATCAACTGTCCAAGAAAATGGAGAGTGTGGAAAAGAGGTAAAGAAGAGAGTACAGGCAGAATGGAGTGAATTGAGAAAACTGTCATGAGTGATGTGTGACAAAAGGGTTGCAGCAAAAGTAAAAGGCAAGTTTTATACGACAGTGGTGAGACCAGCCTTGTTGTTTAGAGACAGTGGCACTGACTAAGAGACAGGAAGCAAAGCTGGAGGTTGAAAAACTTGAGAAGTTGAGGTTTTATTTGAAAGGACTGATATACAGGAATGTTTGAACACTTTTAAAAATAGATTAAAAACTAAAATGTATAACTAAATAACAAAATTCTTTTTTCTATAATCTTAGAGCCAAATGCAAATTTTCTTTTCGATTTTTTCGGTTTTGGATACACCATTTTGGATACATGCTTATGTGCCAAGTAAATATGTAAGGGGTATATAATTCATTTAGTATTTTTATACTCACACTGTTCCTCAGAAAGACTTCTTTCTACTGGTAAACATTTTCCCTTGGATAAGATCTTATCTGGGGAAGCATCATTAGCCTGTGATTGCACACCCACCACATACATCCACAAACATAAGCGCATCATTATTATTTGCATCTTGGAAATCAGTTCTTACAATTGAGATTTAAATATATTTAGAAAGCTTAACTGACATCATGATCATTGTCCTCAATGCAGGGTGCCTGGTTGAGATCCGGGTTGTTGGCCATGTCCAACAGCTCAATGACGAGGTTTCTGGTCAGTAGCTGTATAACAAAGGAATGCTAGAAGGAGACAAATGTATTCATAATAAAATTATATACTTTATAAAAACCCATATACTTTCCTCATAAATAGTCTTCAAAAGACTGCTTATATAAAGATATAAAAAGATAAAGAAATATTAAAATATTATATTTAACTATGTGCACACATAAATACAAAAAAAATTAAGATATTACATGACTTTCCACTATTAAAAAAAAAAGATAATAAAGGCTTTGCTGCAAAAAGCAAAGCAAGTGTGACAAATTCTCCAGAAGAACTGTGTCAGAATCTCCAAGATTCTTGTCAGATATATATTCATTCATATATTGTACATTAGAGCACTGTTTAATAATAATAATAATAAGGCACACTTATATAGCACATTTCACAATACCCAAGGTCACTTTATAAATATGGTTTTATAAATATGTAATGTGCTGTATTCTTTACTGACATACAGCATTTTCTGTATCATTATTTGTTAATGTTTGAAAATCTGGCTCATTCATGTAGAATTCATAAAAATAAACATATCTAACAGAATGTGTGCTAAAATCATAAGACTTGTATATATGGTAAATGTATCGATATGTTTTTACCTGTAAAAGAGTTTCTGCAGTAGGCCGCTTACGAGGATTCTTAATCAAACACATCTTCACAAAGTTATGAAACCCTGCAGACCTTCAAACGGAGTGTAATATGAAGAAGTTACGTAAACTTTATTGTACATTAAACTTCTTAATATTACATGTACAGATATATTTACAATTACAATAATACAGATCCAAACATCCATAATTAATTAGACTCAAACATTGATAATACTTGTTATATTAGTGACATATCATTAGAGTAATAGACACAGGTTTACCATTTTGCCTTATCTTTCAGTTTAGGAGGCTGAAAGCTGCTCTTGGACATCAACATCAGAGCTCTAGGACAAAACATTTTTGCTGTTATTTCTCACAAATCTCATGATGTTTTTTACATATGTGCTTTAGAATATGCTGCTCAAATGCTTGATGTACCTAAATAATTCTTACTTCATAGGATGGAGATCAAACATGGGTGGCTGCAGCTCAGCCAGCTCAATGGCAGTGATGCCCACCGCCCATATGTCACACAAGTAGTTATAGCCACCTTTCTTCTCCACAGCTGCAACCTCAGGGGCCATCCTTAAATAAGCAAAAATACATCATATTTAACAAAATTGTAACGTTAAGTCTCTTTCCTGGTCAATAGACAGGTTAAGGAAGTCTTTTGTTCCACAGGCACGCAGACGGTTAAACACCACACAAGACATGAAATCAGACTGGAAGCAACCTAGTCATTAGAAAATAGAGAACTAAAACATGCATAAATTAAATATTCTATATATTAAAATACCTGGTATAATTTATACAAATAATATTTATTTTACAATAACTATAACCTATACAGTAATACAACATACTATCTTTCAGCTGCACAATTATCTCAATTATTATAATGCATGTTGTATACTGTCCATTACTGTATATATTGATAGTTTTTATATTTTATTCACTTTACCTATTGTATTGCTCTGTCTATTCCTTTGCTAAATTTTCCTATGTTACTGGATACCTGTCAGGAATCTCTGCTCCCTTGTGATTTCCTGCTAATGTCGCTGCTTCACGCATCTGGACAAGGACCAGATGCTAACCATTAAAATGTTGCATTGATTCTTGCGCTTATAAGGATGGTTGGGTTCCATGTTGATGCAGATCAATGACTGATGTTAACAACTGGCTGACATTTGACAATGACTAACATTTGTTTGGATGTGTATTCTTCCATTGGACTTATTTCTTGTGTGTAATGTTTTGTGTTAGTATCTGCTGTGTTTTTGTGCTTAATGCCGTTTTACTCCATGTCTCAGTTTTGGTTTATTTTGCGGGAAATTCGGTTTTGTTTTATTTTTTGCTTCAGTTTTTTAGTTACACTATATTTTTAAAAGTATTCATTCACCTGCCTTGACTCACATATGAGCTACTCCATTGGGTTCTATATGACTCACTCTTTGCAGCTAGAACAGCTTCAATTCTTCTGGGAAGGCTGTCCACAAGGTTTAGTAGTGTGTTTATGGGAATTTTTG
>JAOUQT010000039.1:9989999-10005561 GCA_025769995.1 Xyliphius kryptos
CTGGTCTCACTACTCTCTTATAAACCTTTCCTTTCACTTTTGCTGCAACCATTTTGTCACACATCACTCCTGACACATTTCTCCATCCACCTCATCCTTCCGGTACTCTCTTCACTTTTTTTCTACACTCGCCATTTCCCTGATCAGTTGATCCTAAGTACCTGAACTCCTCCTGCACCTTTGTGACCACTTCTCCCTGTAGCCTGACTGTTTTACCTGCCTCCCTCTGATTCACCCAGATGTATTCTGTCTTACAAGTGTTGATTTTCATTCCCCTCCTTTCCAGCCAAAGTCCTCTGTCTACATGCTTCTCAGCAAAATTTAATCTAGTTTTTTTTATTCTTTCCGCCAATGAGAGGTGGTGAGAAACTGGTGAGCAGTTCCAGCTGCAGATTCCTGACTGATCCTATTTAAAGACCCTGCCCCCAGTAATTTTATTGTTTGAATAAAAAAGTAATGGAATTACACTGTTCCCAAGACGGTTGACCATATTTCAAATGATCAGATGTGGGACGTTGTCTATGCTTGTGAGGGGCACCAGTGCACAAAGGTAGTCAAAAATAACTTAAAAAAGTAAACATCTATATTCTGCCCCTAGTTGGCCAAGCACATATTTCAGCTTTCGCCTTTTTTCTTCCGCCAGCGGTCATCCCATTGAGTCATTCGCATTCTGATCTGGAAGGTTTTACGCCAGCTTAAAACTTAACAAACATAAATATTACACTATCTTTATTTAAATATAATATTACATAATTCTTATTTAAATGCAGTGTATATACTGGGAAACCTCCTTAATACGTTTTTTTTAGTCTTACATTGACTGTGTCGTTTCACCTCTTATTCACTTCCGTGTTAAACAATCTTCACTGCTATCACACAGGGGTAGATGGTTTCCCAGGTCTTAGATGTAGCTGCATTTTGATTTCTTAGCTGTACAGGTCGTGCTTTTCTTTGTATATTGTGCTACAAGCCAGTGCCGTTCTGACCTGATTTGCATTGTTTTTTGTTGGTGGGTACGCTCTTAACCTGCACCAAACATTCTGCCCCGCCACCTGATGACAGCTCACTGCTTTCCCCACACAGCCGTTTGAGAAATGCCAGATTATAAAACGTGTAGTACAAAACTGACTGTTGATGATAATGCGGGACAACGTCTTAATTTGCAGGACATGTAAAAGTAATGGAAATGCTTGACTTTCCCACACAAAAGCGGGGCATCTGATCACCATATGTTTTGAGTATGGATGTCACATGACCTCTCGTGGCTAATAAGAAAACATAATAGACCGATTTGAAATTGTGATCTCTTCGAGTGCTGGCTGCGATTTTTAGATGTTTAGCAGTTTGGTTGCCGTTTTTTAAATGACTGATGCTTTCACTGACTGCAGTTTGAAGAAAAAAAATTTGAAAGGTCATTGGTTGTATAGGAATAAAAAAATGACACATTATTACTAATATTCCTTCCCTATTTTAGAAAGCAATGTTCCATATTTTTTGTAATTATTATAATACTACATTCTACTTATGTATGTAATCTTTATATATAGATTATGGGGTGTCCAAGGTGTGTGTTGTAGTAAAAGGAGTTTAAAGTAGGGTGGGGTGAGAATGTAGTGTGACAGGTCTGCAATCCTGAACTTCATCAAGTTCCACTTGTCCAGGTTAAGGTGTGTGTGAGAGCCAGAATTGCAGGTTGGCAGCAATGCACAACCAGTGAAACTCACCCATTTTGTGATTAATACATTACCGGACTAACCTGCTTCTGTTAGAGGTTCACTCACACATTTCTCGCATGCCAAGCCCTTTGGGGTTTTCAAGATGGAGGCAGCATAATGTATAAAAGCCCTAGTGAATGTGCATTTTCATATTTGTGAAAACAAATGCGATGAGTAATTGTTAAGACCGGCAGTGTTTTTCAATCACACAGTTTCCAAGGTGTAGTGAGAAAATGGATTCTCTTCATAAAATGCATAACTCTTGCCCACAAGGCATTGTGTAGGTGCTTGTTTTGGCCAACTGTTGGAAACTACTGCAGGGATTTGAATAGTAAAGCCTTTAGGATATTTATTTAGAACAGGGTCACTTTAATTAGAAGTACTTTTAGAAAGTGCTTTTGAGCATCCATATTGTATTTATTTCGAGATGAAGTCATCTAAACTTTAAGGTAATATGTATTGGAAAATATATTTTCTTTGCTTTGAATGTAATCACAGTTGATGGTTAAGAAGCTTTTTATGTGGCTACTGCATTAATCCTATCCATTTCTTTTATAGAGTACAACAAGGATTTTGACTCTATTTTCCTCTTTATCTTTTGTCCTCTTTATTTTTTCAGATTCCTTTTTTTCCTCTTCGCCTGTATCTTTCATTCAGTCTTCTCAAGGCAAGTGTTTAGCTTTCTTCTGCTGCTGGCCTGCATCTTTCTATCATTTTTTTAATCTTCTTACTTTACTATATCTTATTCTGTTCCATTCCTTCAAGGAATGCCATGTTTCTCAGCTGCCGCTACTGCATTTTCTATCCCTCTCGCTAGTGCCACCCTACTGAGTAGGTAGCCGAACCAGCAGTCAAAGTCAATTAATTTTGGATATTCAAAGTACTCCACCTAATATCTGAACAAAGCAAAGAAAAGGAATTTAACTGAAAGAGCTATTGTTACGTTTATAGTAACAACAGCAATAATTATCAGACGCAAAGCCATCTACGCTGTGCCTGCAGATATACAATTATTTTGCTCTTCTTTCTCTTCACGTTATATGCTGCTAATAGAAATTTGGAGCAAATTATAAATTATAATGGGCCTTCAAACATGTATGTCAGCTTGGCACAGTTAATGTCTTCTCTGTAAAAGCTGACACAGTACTGTAACTGTCCAGTGTTCCTCTGGTGTGCCCATAATAGTACCTCTTTTTTAGGAATGAGTGAGGTTACACCTGTTGACAACCATTTTGATTATTGTAGTCAGTGACCATAACCAGCCTTGAGTACTTTCAGTGTTTAGGAATTTCTTAGATCCTTTTTATTGTAGATTTCCAGAAATAAAGATCTGATATAGTATAAGTTGTCGTGTATGGTTATCACTCCCACCCACAGATGCTCAATATACTTACTTAGTCTCTCAGCAGCAGGCATTTTATTAAAAGAACCTTGCTGTGGTTCTGTGATAATCCCAAGATTGTCACATCATTTCATCATGCCAGAGTTCAGATTGTATAAGAGAAGAAGTCTAAAAATAATTCAGGTTGGTATCCCGAAGGAATCCTGTCCTTGATGTTCCTTCACATTTCCATCTTTACTGGTATTAAAGGTAGAGTGACACGGGGAAGGGATCTTCCACAAGGCCTACATTAGGCTATGCTCTCCATGGCTAAGGCTGCTAGCTGAACATTTATGCTTATGCATGCAATAGTGTACCACAAATTAGATCAGATTTTTACCATTTAGTTATTTTAATGTTGCCCAAATTGTGTAGTGTCTTTAGATTTATGGTTGTTTTTATTTTGAGGAAACTATAAACGGTTTAACTCATAGGTTGTTTTGATTCAGATCATGTAAATCAGTGTATATTATTTCATTAAGGATGTATTTGTTATAATTATTATAATTTGTGACACATGGTCATAAGCTTAATAATGCAGAAAAATTACTAAATACAGAAGTGTTTGTTACTGTGTTCGCTTCATTCACTAAAGCAAACATCTTTCATTCAGTTATTTAGTTATTTTTAGAGCATACATTATGCAACCGGCATGCTAAATATGCAGGCAAATCCATTAAACCTTGCCATGCATGACTGCTTAAGCTGCCTCAAAATGGATGATGAACATCCTGTGAATGCTATTTAAAGTACTAGGCTGCTGATTGCTAAAGTTTTTGTGGCCTGCCTTTGGCTCAATATAATGTCTTAAGAAAATTAAATAAAAGGTTTGAGTTGATTAAATTAAATGCATATCAAGGCGAATAATTTGCATTCATTTGAGCTGCACGTATGGCCCTCCACTTTAGCACATCTATAAAGATAGAGTGCCTTGATTTTTGTTTCCCCAATTTATTTCTCTTCCTTCCTACTTGGTTAACGGATGCAGAAAAACGGGTGACACTGGACTCTGAGAAGCCATCGGAGGGCGTGCCTACCTCACTTCGTTTTTCTTCCCAACCAACTTCATATTTTCCTGCAACTTACGGAAATGCTAACTCAAGTTCCTCAATCGGAATCAAGGAAAGGAGTTTCCAAGAGAAAAGGGAGATTTTTGAATCATCACTTGCGTCACAACCTCAGGATTCTTCTCCTGTAAAGATATCTCCTGTATCTGAGCGAATTAGAGCATTGGAAGCTCTGGCTGCAAAACATAATGATTCTGATTGGAGTGATGCAGTGTTTTCTAATTATAGGGAACGGCACACTGAAAAGTCTCATTCTGAAATACATGGCATCGTTCTTCGGTCATCTGTTAAGAAAAAGCCGACATCAAGTGAACAAGAGTCTCCAGAATCTCCCTTTGAGATTCTTGGTGATGGCAGGCGTGAAAGTGACTTTGAAGACACTGCAGACTGGATGAGGGCTCATTTACCACCTGCGCCTAAATTCAACATGGCAGAATCTGACTTTGATGAAATAAAAGGGTCTTCTGCAATCCCAAAATGTCAGTCTGATGAGACAGAGAGCAAATATACAGATATACAAAGGAGTCCTTTATCTTATGTAGGTGTACCTGATGATGAATTTCTGAACAACCCTGATGAATTGTCTAAGCAGATGAATGATGATTGTAATCAATCAAAGCAAGACTCTGCTGAGGACGAATCCGAATTTGATCTCCGATTTTTGCCTACAGCTTACATGTGGGATAAACAAGTGAAACCTGACATCAGTACCCAAAACATACCTTTGATTTTTGAAACTCAGGACATGGAAATTGGAAATGATGCACGTCTAGATGAGGTTGAGGTTACTACCTTAGAGTCTACAGCTCCTGTAACCAAGGTTGCCACTAATGCAAAGCAGTCTGCCAGCAGTCTGTTTGATGGCAATGACTGTGCCGAGATCCTTGATGCTGACAGCTCCGGTGAATCTGATGATACAGTTATTGAAGATGAAATTTGTGTCCGTAATGACGATTCTGTTGAGTGTGGATTTTCTGCAGAGAAGCAGAATATTCCAAATGAGCTAGAGAAGAAGCATATACAAGTACCCATTATTAATGTAATTGAAACGGAGGAACAAGTTCTTAGTGATTATGAAGTGGAGTATGAAGAGGAAGAGCAGGAAGAGGAGGAGGAACAGAGATATTCAACATCGCAAGATCAAGAGCCTCTAAAACAACGTGAGGTGCTTTCTGACGTTTCAAGATCGGAACTTGAGGATTTTGCTTTAAAAACCCATGACGTTTCATCGCCAGAAAATATTGCAGAACTTCCTAAAGACTGTTCTTTCAAACATCAGGTAATTAATGATGATGTTAACAAGGACTTGATTAATCAGACTTCCACAGTGAGTAATAGCTCGGAGAACTCTCGCACACAATCAATAGTGCCACAGGGAACAGAAGTAACATCCACACAATCTGCCTTCCTCAATGAAAAAGCGGACAAAACTACAGAAGCTGTACCTGATCTCTCAAATGAAGTTGAGCCCAGTGACATAGAGATATGTTTAGATAATTATACTAGTGAGGAACTGGCTTTAAAAGACCAGTTAAATTCTGGTGTGTATTCTCCAAATAATGAGGAAAATGAGCTAATAAAATGTAACTCTCGACAAAGCGAACATAACATTGTGCTTGCGGAAAACTTGTATGAGGAAACTGTTCAGGAATTTGATAAGCTTGTTGATGGCTCCAGAGAGCATCATGATACTGAACCTGAGCCATTTCCTGCTGACATTTTATCAGATGTCCCTGTTGAGCCTCTGCTTTCTCAAAATGGCATGCAATATCGTGAATTGAACGATCCGGGTATAGTTTTTGAGAACCAACAGACGATAACCAAGGAAGGTAATGCAGCTTGTCCCGAAGAAGAGTTGCCTTCTTTCGAAGAGAGCACACCTGCTGAAATTTCTTCATTTCATAGTGATCCATCACCTAAAATCAGTGATGTGATCTCTGATGCAAATGAGGTATTATTGATGACAAATACCGGCCAAGATGAAATAATCAGGTGTGATACACCGAAATCTGAAGAGACCACATACATACCTGTGCTCACTGAAATTGAATCCACACAAAGTGAAATGTTTCAAATTTGTTCTCCGGATACACACAAATCTGAAGAGAGCACACACATACCTGTGCTCACTGAAATTGAATCCACACAAAGTGAAATGTTTCAAATTAGTGCCCCGGATAGACAGAAATCTGAAGATACCACAAACATACCTGTGCTCATTGAAACTGAATCCACGGAAATTGCCATGTTTCCAAATAGTTCTCTCAAAGCACAGATATCTGAGGAGACCGCAAACATATCTGAGAACACTGGTGCAGAATCTGAAAAATTTCTATGCAGTGCTCAAGATATGCAGGTTTCCCAAGAAATCCCAAGTAGCACTGAGGCGGAGTCTTCTGCAACAGACAGTTTTGTGGAGTTCATGAGAGAATGCTTGAAATCGCATGCAGATGAAGATTCTCAGAACTTTGGCCAAGTACAGAGCACCGAAGAAGTAATATCTGTTTGTACTCTTCCTGCTATTGACTTGGAGAAAGAGTGCCCACCTATCTGTGGTTTAAAGGAGCATGGGAATAACCACGAGGTGCAGGATGACGGCATTCCTAATGACATTCCTGTCTATGCGAAGGATACACTTTCACAACATTTACTTCAGTCAGAGTCTTTCATTTCCACAAATCCCTGTCTTCCAAATGAGAACCAGCAAGGTGCTTTGCTAAGCATAGAGATGGAGGGAATTGACATCTGGGTGGCAGAAGCCTACCACCTCGCAGAGCATGTCTTGGCACTAATACTAATCCACCTGACAGGTAAACACTCTCTTTTAGGCTGTCAGCCTGCTAACCCTGCACTCAACAAACATCCTAATACTTAACAAGCTTAAACATCGCATAGCAATTTGAAACAAACAAACAATAAGAACATATTCAGTTGCATATTGTTGTAAAAATTAGGATTTTAAGTATCGCATCAATCGCATCAAACACAGCAGGACATTCAGGTCAACTATAATTTCAATTCACAATGAATTATTTTATCCTCATCCTTGAATAAGCTGGTCTAAATCCTAAATATGGAACATTCAGTACACACACTGAGCGTGTGTTCAGAATTTACAAAATGTAAGGTAAACGCTGAGACTCAGCCCGGTCCTGGCTGTTGGCTCTGTTCTGCACATGGCTAGCATGCATTTTGAACAGTTTACACACCCCCTAATAAGACTGTGATGTCACTCAAAGTTCATATTCAAGTTCAGAATATTTTATCAATTTAGTGATGATAGTAGGGTAAAAAGAGCCTCATTAGAAGAGATGAGGGGATACAACAGCAAATAATCTGTTTAATATGCTTCTAGAGTACTTTAAAATAAATACTGTACAGTAGATCACATACTGTAGAATAATATTTGAAATCTTTTATATCTATGTCAGGTTTATAATGCAAGGTGTGGCCTCTTTCTCAGTGTTATGTAAAGAACATTGGTGTTTCTGCCTTAAGCTATGTTGCTCCTACACTACAGCTGTAATGAATGTGTTATAATGGCAACATCAAACTTGATATGGCTTTTCAAAGCCTTTTATGTGATAAGGAGTGAGGGTGAGCTTAAATTCTTGGATAAAAAGTGTTTCTTTTATCATATTTCTGTTTTGTTTTGAATGCACGTTTTCTGCCATCAACAATAGCGTTAAGTGTCTGCAGACTGGAGTAGTTTTGAGATTGTAGCCATAAAAAACTGCATCAGTGACCTTGTTTTTTTTCATGTGTTTTATTAAAGATGGCCCTTTTAAGCTTCCATACTTCTGCAGTGAATGTGTGGTTTTTAATCCAGTATGGAACAGACATGGCCATGTGCCCATATTTATAGAAATTGCACCCATGCCTTCAAAAGCTTAACAGTGCTGCTACTGAAAAGAGGCCACTGCAGTTTGGCTACCACTGGGACATGCTGGTGTAGCTGGAGCTATTTAGGAGAGTAAGGCAGAGGGGGAGGGAGTGAAAATGAATGAGCACTCAGTCCAGGCTAGCTCCCTCTGGGCACAAGCAAAGCTGGGAGAGACTCGGACCACTGCAGCGAGAAAGGAGGAAGCTACACTCTGTTGTTTATTGTGTTAGGCTCTGAGCGATTGAAAACATTGAAAACAATAGTGTGCTTTCTGAGGATTTTAATCCTCTGCCTTTGTATTTTGTGTTGCTGTTATGTCACAATGACTCATTTTTGGAAACATTTTTTTGGCATGTGGCTTGTTTATGTATTGAAATGGCATAATGTTGCAGTGGATATGTTAATTCCAGTAAGAGGCGGCACGGTGGCGATGGGGATAGTGCTGTGGCCTCACAGCAAGAGGGGCCCGGGTTTGATCCCCGGATGGGGCAACCTGGTGTGAAGTTTGCATGTTCACCCTGTGTTCACATGGGTTCTTTCCGGGTGCTCCAGTTTCCTTCCACAGTTCAAAGACATTGGAAATGCTAAATTGTCATAGACTTGTGTATTGATTATGAGACTTGTGTATGAGTATGACCGTGTTCCTGTTGTTATAATAGCCACTGGTGCTAAGGATGATGTAAAATAAATAAATAAACAAATTTCAGTAGATAGATCTCAATAGATGTAATTTGTTGAATTTCTGTACAAAATGTATATTTTAAATTAGAGAAATTTCATAATTTGAGGTTCAGAAATGTTTGAGAACATTTGAATGACGATAATTATAATTATGTATGTATGTATTGAATTTATAGAAGTCACTTCTACACAGTACTGTAAATTTAATGCATTTTGTAAAGCACAATGAATGGGCAGTCCTGGCTGAATGGCTATACCTGTCATTGTTGGGTCCTTGGTCAAATCAAACCTCTGCTCTCAGCTGTCCCTGTGCTCTGACCCAAACTTGGATCACAAATGGCTGCTATTTCTGTTAAAACAATAGTGGTACAATGTCTTTTACCAACCCTGAGTTCAAAAAAGTTAAGAAAAAGTACAAATTGTAAAAAAAAAAATGCAGTACAATAATTTACAAATCTCAGAAACTGATATTGTATTCACAATAGAACATGGACAACAAATTAAATGTCAAAGTGAGACATTTTGAAATTGTATGCTAAATTTCTCTATTTATTTTACTCTTTCTTTCCTGATTTCAGTTTATGTAGTATCCAATTTACAAAATGCTTACATATTACATATTGCTTGTAGCATATGTACTAAATACACGCCTGCACCTACTAATTGCTAGTTATATATAGAATGTTTTTAAATGTCCTTTAATACTTCAGTTAGAGACCATTTTGTCTACTCTGGATTACAGAACATTTATTTTATTTATAAACATTATATCTATATCTTACAGTGCATGACTTGGTGTACTGGCGGGAGCCTAAAAAGTCAGGTGTTGTGTTTGGCATTTCCCTGCTACTGCTGCTGTCTTTGGCAGCATTCAGCGTGATCAGCGTCATCTCCTACATGCTCCTGGCGCTGCTCTGCGTCACCATCTCCTTCCGTATCTACAAGTCTGTCATGCAAGCCGTCCAGAAGTCTAATGAAGGGCACCCTTTCAAGTAAGTCAAATGAATCTTATTCCATGGCTATACATAATGTCCTAGCCGTAATTTCCAATGGTTGAAGACAAATAAGGTTTACAATCAGAATTGTAGTTAAAAATGCGTAGACTTTAACATGATGCTGTGTTGTGCAATATTCAGATGGCACCAGGAATGTGTTTGTACAATCAATATCTTGCAGCTGTTTATTGCACAGCATTGTCCTTATTTTACTGTTTGATTTAGGATAAGGCTTTGAGTAAACATTGCTTTGCCTAAATAACTCTGCTTTAAAATACACAGATAGAATCAATCTCTGGATCCTCTCACCCCCATCCCCTTACTTTGCAGTTAAATGATTGTGACATAAGTGATTTGGGGTTTAAAGTGCAGTAACCACTGAGCAAAGCAAGTACATGTGAAATTCTCATGTCTTAGAACGTTGTGGATATCAGGTCATCAGCACTAAGAATAATATGTACATGTATTAAAAATAAATAAATAAAGAAAGAAAGTATTGTAAACTTTGTATGTATCTAGTTTGGGGAGGTGCAGTGGATAGTGCTGTGGCCTCACAGCAAGAAGATCCCGGGTTCGAGCCCCAGGTGGGGAAATCAGAAATGACTGTTTGGAGTTGGCATGTTTTCGCCGTGTTTGTGCATGTTTTCTCCGGGTGCTCTGATTTCCTCCCGCATTCCAAAGACATGCATGATAGGTAAATTGGTGTCTCTATATTGCCCATTAGTGAGTGATTGTGTTTGTGTGTCCTATTATGGTTTGGCGTCCTGTCTAGGGTTGTTCCTGCCCTCGCGTGCAGAGTTGCCGGCTGGGCACCGGCTTCCCCGTGACCCCAAAACTAGGATAGTGTATAGAAAATGATTGAATTAATGTATCTAGTCTGCACTTTAAAAGCTGGCTTTATTTACTTTAATAGTTATGTATGTAATGAACAAGTCAGCCAATAGGTCAGACGAAGCTATTACTCTGTTAACTTAATATTTAAACTTCAATAAACTCTATGTTCTGTATCGAGCCAGTTAACATACCGGTTTTATGTTTTATTTAGTTGTATGAGAGGCATGGAGATGTCTTATTGTTTGGATATTATTCTATACATTCTGAACAGGAGTGTCTTTTCGGCCTATATAACCTGTACCTTATTCCCAATGCCCTAATATAGTTTCCCATTATTTATTTATGCAGTTTTAATGGCTATTTTTGATGGCTTTAAATTTAGGAATTTGCAGTAATGGAGCGTGCTTTTATTAGAGGGAGTGAGTCATAAATAAGCTTGTGAATCTTGTACAAAGCCAAAATTACTGACATCACAAGGTATTTGAGGGTAGTGCCAATGACTGGGCTAATGAATGTTATGACCACTTCTCTCACTGTCTTGTTTGCCTAATTGGGTGTTATTCATATTGGCATGTTGGTTAACATACTGGTTTAGATGTTCTTGGATGATTTATATTGATTCTGTAACATGTACAAACAGAAATTATGTAGATAAGGACTGTAGAGGGATTACTATAATTCATTTGTTTATTTTTTAGAAGTAATACTATTTACAATAAAGTTATTCTGCTTGTTAGAGGGGGACTATTATCACGACAGTTACGGGACTTGCTTATGAGCCTATTAATAGTGCCAGGACTTGTACTGATTACTTTTCTTATGAATATTTACAGTTGTATACAAAATAATAGCAGTCTGACCTCATTAATGTGTTTATTTACCTGTTTTTCCAACAAAGCTAATACAACATGGGGCACAATTCATGACTAGGTGTAGCCGATAAATGGGCCATCAACAGAATCAAATGTAATGACATGCACTCGGCATATTGGATTGACTTATTTAATAAAATGACTTATTTTATTAAATTAATAGCAGTGTTGAGTTCTTTGCGTTTAATTATAGTGATTTTATTCCTTCTGTGGAGAAACGGGTGTCAGTGATGGCCCTTACCTAAAGAAGGAGGGCAGCAAATGTTGTACCTGCTGGTTTTAGCCCTTGCTCTGTAAGTAAAATGGCTGTTCCAGACATTGTACGGAATTATACAAAAAACTTTATCAAGAAGTTGATTGAATAGGGGAAAAGATAAGTATTACAGAAAATATTTGGCTGCTCAGATAATGATATCAAATAATTACATAAGGAAAACATATTTGCAAGAAACCCTTGTACCCTTGTGCTGAACAGTTTCTCTGGTCAGATGAAAGAAAGATTGTTTTGTTTGGGTCTAAAGGCCACAGATGACCCATAAACACTGAATTTAAACCACTATACAATGAGAATACTATAAAACCTGCAGGTGCAAGAATACTGGTTTGGGGATATTTCTCATACTTTGGATTCGGGACCATTTATCACATACCAGATATCATGGATCCGTTTGATTATATAAAAATACTGGAAGAGGTCATGTTGCCTTATGCTAAATAAGGAATGTCATTGAAATTTGTTTTTCAGCATGACAGATACCCCCACATTATACCAGCAAGTGGGCAACTTTCTGGTATTGAAAAAGAAATAAATTTTTCATTATTTTTGGTATCAGTAATAATTGTCATTAAATGGACTTGGCAAAAAAATTAAAGTCTTAAATGATATTAAAAATAAATTAATGTGTCTCGTGAATTGTGTCTCATGTTGTATTATCTATAAACAGCTAAATAAACACATTAATGAGGTTAGACTGCTATTATTTTTTTACACAACTGTAAATATTCAAGCATTTAGGGTAAAAATAATACCAGCACCACATGTATGCTTATAATGAAGGCATTTCTTACTTGTATTCTGATTCACAACTTGCTAAAATTTCACATGCGAAAAGCCATAGTTCAGTTACAAATAGACTTCTGCTGTTAGCAATTATGGATCATTTATGCTTATGTTCAATGATAAATTAAACCAGAAAAAAAATTAATCAGACATCCATGTTTAGAATTGCTATTAAAGTGTATTACATTACATTAAACTGATACCTGCAAAAGTCCCTGTGTGTAGAAGTGTAGCTGGGCTAATTAGGTTGACCCATATGCTTGTGGCAGGGAACTGATTGATAAAGACATCGCCTTGCCTCCTGAGTCTTTCCGCAAGCACGTGGACACGTGTCTAACCTACATCAACTGTGCACTCAAGCAGCTGAGCCGTCTCTTCCTGGTCGAAGACTTGGTAGATTCCCTTAAGGTCAGTTCAAAGCTACACAGGTCTTTGCATTTATAGGATTTATTTATAATGTGCATGCTTGCTAAAGAGAGAAAAATGGAGCGTGGAATTCGTAACACAGATTTAGTGTGTATGAGTGAGATGTATTGCACTCTTTGATCATGTGATAGCGAGCGCAAATCAGACGAAATAGATTTAAAAAGCTGGAGGACTGACCTAGAACACGCTTGCCTCTTGAGGGAAAAGAGCAGTTCATAGATTCTATAATTAGCTGCCGTGTATTTATATAACACACAATGTGTATAATATAACTGTTCATAAAGTAATGATTAATAACAGAATTATACGTTTGTGCCTAGTTTATAGATATCCTGTTTCTGTTTAGTTGACTGTTAGTTACTTAAACACTTAGTAACAAGGTGTATATTTTGTTTCTTGCTTTTTGCTTGTTTTAGCTGGCTGTGGGAATGTGGTTGATGACATACGTGGGTGCTGTCTTCAATGGCATCACCGTCCTCATTCTCGGTAAGCTTTGGCATACTTGGGAAGCACTATGCTTGGTTAAAAACTGATATTTTAGAAAAAGATCATTAATATTTCTAAGGTTAGTAAAAAAAATATTTTTCTTCTCTTTCCAGTGGACATCCTTGCATTTACTGTGCCGCCATTGTATGAGAAATACAAGGTAAATGCAATACTAAAATTCTTAGTTTTTGTTTTTAATTTAATAGGTTGTTGGGGTTGGGGTAATAGTTTTTTTTTATTTTAATGTCACAGGCATCTTATTGCAGCTGCATTAGATATAATTAAAAATAGATGATTATAGCTTTGATTCCGCCGCACCTTTTTTCTGAAAGTTCTACTCTGACCTCAAAACCATGATAACCTACTTTCTTGTCCCATAGTGAACTGAAAGTAAAGTCTCCAACACTTCAGCTATGAGTGAAAAAACACACATTACTGATTATCCATTTTGCATGGTTTTTAATTTGTGCGTTTTTTTTTCCCTTCAGACCCAGATTGACCGCTACATTGACATTGTACGCACTCAGGTTAATACTGCAGTGGCCAAGTAAGTTATTATTTTGTTAACTAAATAGTTAGTATGCATATAAGTGTGTATACTACTGTATGTAAAGTAAACTGTGAAGTGCTGTGATAGTGCCAACACCAAGAATATTTAAGATAATCTCTAAAAGTGTTAACAAATTATAATTATACTTAATGCTGTTAGTTTCCAGCATCAAATTAATTATAGAAGCTATAAAGAGCCTTTAAATTATAAACTTTTTCTTTTTTATTAATTGAAAAATGTAAAGAAGAAAATGCATTTTTGTTCCAGAGAAAATATAAAACTGTTCTCTATCCACAAAATGGACAAATGTATTTAAACATTAAAAAAAAAGTAAAAACTAAAGGAATAATTTATTTGAATAAAGCCTCTAACTGTTATAACATGTTATGGCTGAAGGCATGTACATAATGTTAAACAACTCTGTTCAAGCATCCTTCAAATATTAAAGATTATAACTTTTATTTGTTAATTAAACCTTTCTATCCCATCAAAACATGTCAAATTCCTAGTGTCTTTCATGCTAAGCAGAAGGACAAGAATAATAAAGGACAAATAAAAAATTGCGTGTGATGTACGTCAAATACAACGCAAAATAAAAACAAACAAACAAATAAAACTAAGAAAAAGTGACATACACAAGATGCCACATTGGCAATAATCTGTCTCAGGGGTTAGATTGCCAGGTGGAGAATCCTGGGTCCTGTCTATGGGAGGTTGTATCGTTCTTCCTGTGCCCTTTGGATGCACCAGTTTTATCCTACAATCTACAAAACCTGCCCATTCCTTGCAAGCTTCAATTCGGCATACAAAATTTTCTTACTCCCAGCTTGTGTAACGAATGCAAAAGAGTATCATGGATATCACATTGTGTGTGTCACATGATGTCAGTTCATTCGCCATGATCGCTAGAAGATGGTTGGCTGCACAGATCTGCTCTGTTGATAAATAGACAAACTGTCTGAGCATCCCAAAGACAGAAACTCAATCATATTTATTCTGCTATGGATGTTACTAATAGAAGCAAATCATGGCTTTATATTAGTAAATAAATTATTTATGTCACAGAGGTTCAGTAACTGCTTTCATTTATAGGAGTTCCTAATAAAGTGGATAGTGAGGGCAATGCCTTAGACACACCACGCACTCACTTTGTTTATTATTTAAAAGGTTTAACATGACTGAGTTTGTGTGTAAAAGCGCTCATGTGGTCACACACCGATCACCTTCGAAATGACAGGTGTGATTAATGAACTTCTGAGAATCACCTGAATGTACAACATCAGAAAAGCCAGGGACATATTGCTACAAGCAGCACGAGACAGAGGGCATTGGACAGAGGACACCGGACAAAGCTGACTCGTCAGTGCAGCCAACTATCGGAAGGCGAATATGGCATATTACATGACATATCTTATTTCGCTGGGTTACATGAGTTGCTAATCTACCTGGAATTTATATAGTATTTAAAACGTTTCTCAACATTTCCTTGACAGTTAATAAATGTAAAATTGTTTAATAACCTTTTCTATTATTGTATATATCCATACAATATATTTCCAAAAGTATTCGCTCACCTGCCTTGACTCATATATGAGCTAATCCATAGGGTTCA
>JAOUQT010000039.1:10024145-10049905 GCA_025769995.1 Xyliphius kryptos
ACATCAAAAAGTCAGACATATCTTCACTAGACTTTATTGCGTAAATATTCTCATCAGCAATGAGCTCATGTTGTGCGGATAGCTATAGTCGTGGATGCTAAACAAGCTGCTGCAACCATGGCAACAAGGCCACACACCCCTCCCCCGCCCTAAAGTCCGCTCCCCCTACATCCAGTCCACATGTCTGTCCATGCATATGAGAGGTCAGACAGGACGTGACATCACACATACGACATGAGGATGCCTATGGGATGGAGTGAAGCCCAGCCCACTGACATCAGGAAACACGAGGACCGGAGAGGAAGGATAGCAGCAGGCAGGGATGGAAATGAGGCAGCCATCTTTGTAGGCACCGACTAGCTACGTCATCACACCGGATCGGGATTAGCTGACTGTGTACACAGCGGCTAGAGACTACACTAGCGGTGGATTATGGGAGAAAAGATTGAAGCGTCTCACCTAGGATGGCCGTGGGTACGAAGGGATCTGGTGGGTGGTTAGCAGAGAGAAAGAGAGATCAGAGAAACCATCAGGCAGAAAGAAGAAAAGAACAATGGTTATTAAAGGGCGCCCTCTCTGGTGATGGAGAGAATAACAGTCAGAGATAAGCGGTTTTTTTTTAAGATTAATAACAATTTGTAATAACAATTAATACCTGAGATGCTTCCGATGCATGACAGTGTGTGTGTGTGTGTGTGTGTCAATCAAACGACATTTATTACATAATTACGGTGCGTTATTCGCTCTAACTGTGTTTCTTGTCTGTTTTTCTGAGGTGGCGTCTTGAGGAGTCCCCGCCTCCTTGTGTATGGCGCCGCCGAAGCACCGCGGCTACAACTTTTATGGAAAGGAAACCGGACTTCTGTTGGACTGACAGCGTTGCAGTCCTGGAGAACGGACTCATTAATGTTTATATAATTTTTACTATTGTTAAATATAGACACACATAGACTGATCTATACACAATCTATACACTGTGATGCTGCCCGGTCCCCCACTGAGCCTTGGTCCTCCAAAGGTTCCTTCCCAACATCATAACAGGAAGTTTTTTCTTGCCACTGTCGCTTCGGCTCTTTGGGGGGTCAGGCTTAGAACTCTGTAAAGCTGCTTTGTGACAACGCACTGTTGTAAAAAGCGCTATATAAATGAATGACTTGTGTGTGTGTGTGTGTGTGTGTGTGTGTGTGTTGCGGTTACCTGGGTAATAGGAGTTTGGGAGAGTTGTGCTCAAGGTGTTGGTTTTTACGGTAAGAGAACAGGGAGAAGATCCAGCTGTGGAATATCACACACACAAACACACACCTTTAAATGTGATTGGCTGAGCCGAATGTCCAACCGTGACATTATTGACAATAACACACACCTCTGAGCGCTTCACATTCGTATCGATGCGTGATATACAACGCATTATTTTTTTTATAAACAGCGTTCTTTAATTTGGCCACTAGATGGGACTTTTGGATTGTTACAGAAACCGGAAACCTATTAATCAGCGCAGCGATCAGCGTTCACTTTAAAAACCGGAGTACATCGCGGAACACCAATTAACAATTTTGTTTTCATTAAATGTATTTACGAATGAAGCCTTGTTTTTTTTATTGTAGTGTGTTTGTCACTGTTTTCTAAAAACAATAAGGTGCTTGGGGTTTGTGTATTATTGTGAATAAATCACGGGAACGTGTTGTAACTGTACCGTACGCTATGCGTCAGGAATAATACCACCTCTTAGCCACGCCCTCTTATACATTATTGCTTAATTAGTCATTTATAAATTAGTGTTCAGTGTGTGTGACGGTATCTTACCCTGCGGTGTTTATGGAGGAGCAGACAGGACACAATGCTGGTGGACATTACTGCCATGCTGCGGTTCACCACTAGAGGAACACACACCCACACACACAGAGTAACACATTTTTCATGCTGTATGAGGACAGTGTATGCCGTATGTGCCCATGTGTATGTCTGTGTAAGAGTGAGTGAGTGACTCACAGTGCAACAGGTGCAACGTCAAAGCCACGGTCATTTTCCTCTCACTGTTGGACAACCCTGGCACAAAGGTGGGCGGCAGGAGCCAGGAAATGTCCTTTTGTCCGAAAACAGCATCCGTCCTGAGGGACCAGAGGAAAAACGATGCCAGCTGCTGAATTTGGTTCGGACTGATAAGGTTCTGAATAAGTTTTGATCATAAATACATCCGTAGAAAACGTCCGAATCTCTCAGTTTGCTCGTTTCTCCTGCGACGCTGCGGAAATGAGTCATAGCGTTTAAAATAAACACACGGTGAAATGAAATCATCTTCAACTGTCCTTCGGCTGAATGGAGCTGAATAAAGAAGTTCCGCTAAATTGCTGACCGCTGGGTTTGAGGCTCAAATTGTTCAAAACCGTGGTTTTCAACCTGTGGGGCCGCAGACGTACTGCAGGGGGCCGCAGGCCATACATTTATTTTTTTTTGCACACGACACGCAGCGCTAGCTAGTGGATTGGTTAATATGCTGAGCTATCTATTTGATTACTAACTAGTTAGTTAGCTAACTAGTTTGTTAGATTTTGAAGGGTATGTCTAATAACAGTCTGTGTGAAGCTGTTGTCTTGTGTACACATCATGGATAAATGGTTAAAAACAGGACCATCTGAAACTGGACCCTTTACAAGTGAAGCAGCCGCTGTATCTCTTACTGAGAGAACCCAGAAATGCGTTAAGTGAGTGACAAAAAGTTCTGTAATGGTTAATTTCTTATGTTGTGTGATTATGCCGTCAGGTCACATGGGTAGTTGCACTGTATTTTTAACGGCAATAAAAAAAAATATTCTGGAGGGCCGTGGAAAGTTTTGGGGTGGTTTAAGTGGGCCTTGGCTTGCAAAAGGTTGGGAACCCCTGAATGGCGTCAGAACGGGTACAAAGATTTTGAGAACTTAAAAAACAGAAATGTCTATTTTCTTCGTTGCATATTTTTCCTCTTGCTCTTTTAATTTTTTCATTTGCGCTTCTTATTTTTTCGCTTGCGCGTCTCTCTATCGCCCCCTCGCGTCTAAAAAATTCTCACGTTCGATTTTTTAAATTTAGGACCCGTTTTAACGGGTGGGCGGGATTCCGCAAGCGGAAAAATATGCAACGAAGAAAATAGACATTTTTTGCTTATGAATTCGGTTTTTAAGTTCTCAAAACTTTTGGACCCCTTCTGACGCCATACCCCTTGTCTAAAACATCAAACGGTGCCTAACACAGAGCCTTGTGGTACATCAATACATTCTCACAGCTCTGTTACAAATAAACGAATACGGATCCATTTACATTTAGTTGTTTAGCTGACGCTTTTATCCAAAGCAACTCACAAGTAACCCAACTTGGTTGGGGTCACAACAGAACCCTGGAGCAATGAGGGTTAAGGGTCTTGCTCAAGGACCCACATTGATAATTCAGTGGACCTGGGATTTGAACCCCCAATCTTCAGATTGATAGTCCAACATCCTAACCACTAAGATACCACTTCCAGCATGTACTATGGTGAACTTTTTATAATATTGTATTTAATATTATGATATGTTTATATTATATGCAGTACTGAAATGTGACCTTTAGTTTCTCTGTATTTAATTATTTGCATGTCAACTTTAGCTTGTTATTGGTATGCCTACTAGCATATGGAATTGTAATAAAAATATAGATACATGGTCAGTGGTCCTAAGGAGGGAAATGGATATTTTTGCAACAAACACTGTAGAGTTTGTGTCAACAGAATGAGTGTATTATTTAAAATAAAATAATTCCCATTCTTAAGTGGGTGATCTGTAATGTTTGCAAAACCTTGATTTCAACTGGACAACGGTAATACTTATTTGATTTGTTGTGAATGAGAAAGGGAAAGACCACAGAGCATGGTCTAAGGCCCATATGGAGCTAATAATAATCTCAAATAAGGTGACTATGTCTTGCTCTAGGGTGGCACGGTGGCTCAGTGGTTACCATGTTCGCCTCTCAGTGCTGGGGATTCCCAATTCGAAGTTTCCATGTTCTCCAAGTATCCAACGTGGGTTTCCTCCAGGATCTTCATTTTTATCCCACACTCCAATCCAAGGTAAATTAGCTGCTATATTGGTGCTATATTGCCCCTATTGTTGGAGTTTATGTGTACGAGTGTGTGCACAGCGATTGAGCATGGATTGGGCATGGAGAACCCCCCTCCCGTGATCCTTGTAGCGGATTAAGCGGAAGATAATGAATAAATTAATGTATTCTACAAAAAGGTTAAATAGATTTAATGCAGAATAGTGCAGTTACAAATGGTGTTTTAATATAAATAATGAAAAACATTACGAATTTGCTATTCAAGCTCAAACAATATTTGTATTGTGGATTTGCCAAATAAAATATATGAGGGACATAAGAAAACATATGGATTGCGAGAACACGTGTTTTTTTTAATCACAAATTATACTCAGTCTGTGTAATATGCATTTTTATGTTTGTATATTTACCTTGATCAGAACGTGTTTCTGGCTTTCTTTTGGCTCCACCCTGAGACCAGGCACTAGCAATATCCTCCCGCTCTTGTTGACTGAAATTGATGGCCTCTGGGTGGCAGTTCTGAATATGCCTCCGGAAGCAGCTGACTTTGGCCACTGGAAGCTGCACAGAGCATACCATACAGTAGCAGCCTGGCATACCTGGAGGCCCGATAGCAACCAAATAATCCAGCCGCAAATGCCAGGGACAACTTGTTCTTAACTTAATTTTGGGGCTACGTTCTGGGTTGGTTCTTGGTTCGACCTTAATGCCTTTGTGTAGCTTTGCATCCTGCTGAAGGTCGCCCTCAAATGGGGGACATTGCACCGTGCTGTCAGGCAGATCTTTGGTAATAGGCTTTGATTTAACGCAGCCACTTATAGCGCCTGATTCTGTCAAAAGATGGATGTGGAAAACAAATATTATTAAACCTTTAGGCTGAAATATATGCTTAACTTTTAAGGACATACAAGTGCATTAAAAGTCAAGGATTCTCTTGTGTTTAATTGCAGGATTATACACTGCTCAAAAAATAAAGGGACCATTTAAACAACACAATGTAACCACACTTCTGTGAAATCAACCTGTCGAGTTAGGAAGCAACACTGATTGTGAATCAATTTCACTTGATGTTGTGTAAATGGAACAGACCACAGACCTTTTCGCTGTTCTCATCTTTTCTGGTTGATGTTTTGATCACTTTTGCATTTTGTCAGTTCTCTCACCATTGAGGTAGGATGAGGTGGTGTCTACAACCCACAGTAGTTGCTCAGGTAGTGCAGCTTATTCAGGATGGAACACCAATACAAGCTGTGGCAAGAAGGTTTGCTGTGTCTGTCAGCACGGTTTCCAGAGCATGGAGCAGATACCAGGAGACAGAACAGTACACCAGGAGACATGAAGGGGGCCGTAGGAGAAAACATTGACGTCTTGAGGAATTTCCACTGAAGTTGGTTCAGCTGGTTATTTGATTTTCCCCTTTGATTATTCATTGAGATCTAGGATGTTATTTTCGTGTTTACTTTATTTTTTTGAGCAGTGTATAAACACATATCAACTGATCTTATTCCTATATTATTTACAACAGAAAGTGGCTTTATCACATTGTAATGCATGATGTATATTAAATAATATTAAAAATGTCAGTTTCATATTATATTATCTTATATGATGGCAGACCCATATTAAAACTGGAACTGACCAAAAACAGCAGCAGCAAAAAATATATAAATTAATTCATGATCAGCATATAATACATTTTTTATTTTTCTTAAAGCTACGTTCAAAACTCCCCTCAAATCACTTCTTCCTGACTCATATTTTTCATGTTTTATGTTTTACTGAAAACATTTTAACTGAACAGATACCTTGAACAATTTATTACTTACTTTTTATTGACTAACAATCACATACACTTTTCTAAACAGATTATGGCATTATAAATTCACAGGTTCTTTTAAAGGTTGTTGTTGGCCAGAGAATTGCTACCCTTTTATTTTTTTCTGTTATTACAATTTGTGATGGAAATGATGAATCCTTAACCGATCAAAAGTTTTTAGTCTTGACATCATCTGGGCTTTCTCAAATTAGTTTAAAGGCATAGTAATCTTAGTGTATGAAAACGTAGTAATTTTAGTAAAAAAAAAAAAGTATTTTAATTAGTAGAAACAATTAAAGTAATAAATTTAGAAACAGATTTAAAACTGATAATATTAAAAATCAAAGTCAACAAAAATCCAAATGAATTATGTATTTGTAGCTCATATATGAAAATGATGCTTTTCACATGTTTTACTGCCAGGGTTTAAACTTGACTGATAAATCTGATCACCAAATTTAGGCAAAGGCTTAAAAACAGGTAAAAGCTAAAGTTTAATCCAGTTAAAAATATGTTTGACCCAAACATGTGCTACCATGTCCGGATGGGTTTCTTCCGGGTTTCCTTTCACAGTCTAAAAACATAGATTCATAGGTAAACTGGCTACTCTAAATTGCCCCCATATAGTTCACGTCTGTCGGTCTGTTAGACATTGCTTTTTAACCATGCTTCAACCAAATTATTTAAAAAATAAATAAACTCATTAAAGAGGCAAGGATGAAAATGATGGTACCTCTGAGAATAATGTGACCAGAGACATGTTTAATCAAGGTGTGTCCACTAATTAGTATCAATTTAATAATTAGTCAGTGGGTTTATATATAGGGCTACAGGTAGTTACTGTGCTGATTGGTGACATGGTGTGTACCTCACTTAACATGGACCAGAGAAATCAAGGATCAAGTTGTTTTAGAAGATAAAAAAATATAGAGAGACCTGAAAGCTACAAGTAAAGGTTATAAGACCATATCCAATCAGTTTGCTGTTTCTGTGACTACAGTTGCACATATTATTCAGGAATCGTAAGATCCATGGAACATGGAACACATCCTCCCTTCCACCGCAGGAGGAAAATTTATGACAAATCAAAGTAGTGGATAATAAGACTGGTAATAAAACAGCCAAGAAAAACTTTAAAGATTAAAGGTAAACTTCAAGTGTAAGAAACATCAGTGTCAGATCACACCATCCATCCTTGTTTAAGCCAAAGTGGACTTCATTGGAGATGGCCAAGGAGGACACCATTGTTGGAAACAAAACATTCAAAAAAACAGACAGGTAAGACAAAAAAACGAACATTTTGCAGAAAAATTAAGCAAGTCAAGAAAAGAACACAGTGCCTACTGAGAAAAATCGACGAGGCTCTGTTAGTGTTCTGGGGTTGCTTTGCTGGCATAAGGTGCAATGAAATCTTAAGACTATTAAGGGATTCTAGAGAGAAATGTTCTGCCCGGTGTCAGAAAGCTTGGTCTCACTCACAGGTCATGGGTCTTGCAACAGGATGATGACCCAAAACACACAGCTAAAACACCCAATAATGGCTAAAAGGAAAAAAAGTGGACTATTTTGAAGTGGCCTTCTATGAGCCCTTAACTAAATTCTATTGATCATCTTTGTAAGGACCTAAAACATGCAATCTTGAAAAGGCACCCTTTAAAACCTGAGAAACTGGATCAGTTTGCTCATCAGGAGTGTGTCAAATACCTGCTGAGTGGTGCAGAAGTCTCATTGACAATTATAAGAATCATTTGATTGCGGTAATTGCCTCAGAAGGTTGTGCAACAAAATATTAAGTTTAAAGTACCATCATTTCTGTCCAGACCTGTTAATGAGTTAATTTGTTTTAATAATTTTATTAAAGCATGGTTTAAGAGCAATGTCTGACTATTATTTGTACATTTTCATAGCATTTTTTTATTATTACTTTTGTCAAATCATTTATCAAGTTATTTCTGTGACCATTGAGTGTTCTTTTATTAACTAAGTGATACCAACAATTTTGTCCATGTGTCTGCAAGCTGAGTATCTAATTATCACTGTGTTTCAGTTTTATTTTCTTTTTTCCTCTCATTTATTCTCTCTTACCTTGGCTTTGGGCCCAGCTTCGCAGAATGCGGTGTTTCTCTTCAGCACTGTACACCAATGAGGTGGGATGTTGTCCCAGCACGTGACTTTTGATGTGATCCAGGTGCAAGGATGGCAAAGGACAGCTACACACCATGCAGACTAGCCTTCCAGCCTCTGCCTGATACTCCATCAGAAACTCCTGACGTAACCAGGCGTGCAGCGAGTCATTCACATAGCGTTCCAGCATCTCATTCGGCAATGTAGAACTCTCTTGAGTTGTCAAATCTGGTGCAGTGCTGACATTAGACTCAGATTTCACAATCATTACATCAGGGTCATCTGGTGGAGGTGGAGACATTGCATAACAAAATGACTATTGAAAAATATGTTGAAATATTGTAAAATTAGCACTGTTGTACATCTGAACTTAAGATATGTGTTTGTTCGAATTAGGCAACACACAGACAAATTAGTGGGTACCCTTCATAGATTAAAATTAAATTAACTGATGAAAATCAGACATTGCTTTTGAATTGTAATTAAACAGAATCCTTTTCAAATTGGCCTGGATAAAAAAAAAATGGTACCCGGAACTTTTTATCTTGTAGCCCAACCTTTTGAAGCAGTAACTGCAATTAAAAAGATTTCTCTATCTCTCTTTGCATCTTGTTAACAGGTGTTTTTGATAACTCCCCAGAAGCAAATTGCTCCAGCTATCTCAGGTTTAAAGGGTATGTTCTCCAAATGCTGTTTTATTTCATTCAACAGTTAAATGGGATTTAGGTCAGGACCCATAGGCCACTGCAGTCTAGTCCAATGTTTTGTTGCTCTAAGCCATTTTTTGGTGTTTTAGGCTGTGTGTTTCGTTTCATTATGTTGTTAAAATATCTGTGATCTGCATCTGAAACCAAGCTTTCTAACACTGGGCCTAGAACCCTAAAAGTCCTGAGATTTTATTGACGCCCTGTGTGAGAATAGAGCTGATGTGACTTGGCAAAAAGCTCCAGTTTTCACCTTTTTAACCCAAGAACTTTATCCCAGAAACTTTCTTGCGAATTGCTTTAAAAAATTGATGTCCTTCTAAGTCGCTTTTCATTAAGTCCACTTTGGCTCAAACAACTACAGATCTTACACTAATGTACCTTGATGTTTGTTTTCACTTCCTTACTTTTTAGAAGTTGTTCTGGGCTTTTTAGAAATGTCTTTATTATCGGCGCAGGGACAGATTTACCGTGCATGGCTACGATATGAGGTTACAAAGCTGGCTGTATTTACAAAAGCCCTATTTTCATATCCAACCATGCCCACACTGTATTTGGGGGTAAGAGAAATCAACACTTCTTTAGCATTTTTATGAGTTTTCTTTTATGATTTTGCCCAACCACAATTCGAAAGCAATGTCATTTTCATTAATGAATTTTCAGTTACATTTTAACTACTTTTGTCAATTTAAAGCTATTTAAGTAACTTCTGCAAGCATCTACAAGCTGTCTAATGCACTGGTCTAAATTCTGTTGGTATTCTTTATGGGAATTAACATTTTTCATTTAGCTGTACTTTTTATTTTAAATGTCATTTAATGTTACACACTAGCAAAAAAATTATATTTGATTAGTAAGAGATAAAAAAACTGTCAATACCATTCCATTCTAAAACCTACTAAAGAATGAATAGCACCTTATAACAAATGCATGCACCTGTTGAGTTCTCCTCCATGTTGTCATTTACTTCCATGTCAAAAAGAGGATCTAGATCTAAACAGGGTTTCTGGCTGGTCTCCAAATTTAGATGACTCTCCCAACCTGAACGGATTAACTCCTTATCAGATGCACTCCACAGCAATGAATCAGGATGCTTTTGACTAATATGCCTCTTAATAGTGCTCAGTTTTAGCGTGGCTAAAGAACTGCCACACACCATGCAGATCATGCCATTCCTTTTGGCATCAAAGTCCATCAGGTACTCAGTCCTCCAGTGTTCATGATAGTAACGGCGGTGATCTCGACCAGGGATGCGGCTGTGACCAGTGCGTGATGCCATCTCTGATTTACCCGGACTTACTCTGTGTCGAGATGGCCCTGGGGCCGGAGATAGAAGGAAAGGTGACTCAGGGCTCTCCAAGACACTCCAGTAGTTTGTGCCTTGCGTGTGCATGTCTGTTACTGGGCTAGCTTGATCGTCAGATTTCATGTGACCATTTGTTATGTGTTCTTCACCTGAAGCAGAATAAAAAAAACCCAAAAGCATTAACATTTAAGATACTTTTAAAAAAAATTCATGTTACATGAAAGCTGTACTTGTTGAACATCTACAATTGGCTACAAAGCCATAAGTACGAAGCTGGATGAGAAGGTGACAATTATTCGAAAGTGAAAGAAGTACAAATTACTGTCAATCTAGGCCTGGAGCTCCATGCAAAATATCACCTCGTGCAGTCTCATTTATCATGAGAAAGGTTGAATATCAGCCAAGAACTACATGGGAGGAGCTGGTTAATAATCTCATAGAAGCTGGGACCACAGTCTCCAAAAAAGCATTGGTTTAAAATCCTGCAGTGCACGCAAGGTTCCTCTGCTCAAGAAGGCTCACATCTAGGCCCGACTAAAGTTTGCCCATGAACGTATTAATGACTCCATGAGAGACTGAGAGAAGGCCTCAACTCAACTCGACATGTTTGGAGGAAGAAAAACACAGAATATGACCCTAAGAACACCATACCCACAGTCAAGCATGGTGGTGGAAGTATTATGTTTTAGGGATGTTTATATTCCAATGGCACAGGCCAACGGAAAATGAATGGGGCCATGCAACACAAAATCTTTGGTGACAACCTCCTTGCCTTCACCAGGGCACTGAATATGAGTCGTGAATGGATCTTCCAGCACGACAACGACCCAAACATACAGTCAAAGAAACAAGGGAGTGGCTCTATAAGAAGCATATCAAGGCATATGTTTTCCATGGTAAATCTATGAACATTGCCTTAAAAACAATAAGGATGTGAAGATTATCTGCAGAGAAGAAAGGGCCAAAATTACTCTTGAAGTGTGTGCAAACCTTAGAAAAAACTACAAGAAATGTCTGGCTGCTGTGCTTACCAACAAGGGATTTGCCACCAAGCATTAAATGATGTTTTACTAGAGGATCAAATATTTATTTCCTTCAGTGAAATTTAAATACATTTTTAATTCTCATTTTATGTAATTTTCTCAGTTTTTCTTTTGATATGTGTCTTTGTTAAAATAAAGCTGGCATAAAATTATGAGACATCTCATTAATTTTTTTGTATTAAAACCTTTAAAGTCAGTGGGGGATCAAATACTCATTTCCTCAACTGTGTGTATGTAATATATACATAAATTATATATAAATACTCATTTCCTTCACTGTATGTATGTATGTATGTAGGTAGGTAATATATATATTGATTATATATAACTGTGGTTTTTGAAAGTTTGTGAACATAGCAGGGATTTGGCCTAAAACCTGACATGTTTAATTTAGAAATTAAACTAACCAGCTGGTTTAAGATTTAATTGTTCCATCAATTATAGAAAGCCGTCTTTGCTTAGATACATCAAAATGAGCACAAATAATGAAACTACCTAATGATGGTCACATCTTGCCACAAAACCAACTTTTGACACATCCATGATCTTTAGCAAACTGTATATTGGGATCGATGTACTTTTTTGGAAAGAAACTGACTTTTTCTTGCAACTTACACCATTGTTTTTCATTGTGGAATGATGAAGAATAACATTAGCCAATATGAGGCTTTAAAGGTTATTTCAATTTTCTTTGTGAACTCAGAAACTATTACAAACCTTGCTCTTGAAAATACCTGAGTCTAACTTAATCTTTAATTTCATAATCAAAATTTAAAAAATAAAGATTTACATTAAACAACCCATATGTTTTGCAACTCACATTATGTACTATTGGACAATTGTTCTACAAAACACACAACATTGACATTTTTTGTCATTTATTTAATTTTATTCTTTTTATCTACTCTAAAGTACTCGTTTAAAAATCTGATAAAAGTCTTACAGAAATCTAACACACACATACACACACACACACACACACACACATATATATATATATATATATATAAACTGCTCAAAAAAATTAAGGGAAGACTTGAACAACACAATGTAACGAATTCCACCACATTTCTGTGAAATTTACCTGCCCAGTTAGGAAGCAACACTGATTGTGAATCAATTTCACTTGCTGTTGTGCAAATAAAACAGACAACAGGTAGAAATGAGCGGCACTTAGCAAGACAACCCTTATAAAGGAGTGCTTCTGCAGGTGGTGACCACAGACCCTTTTCTCAATTCTCATTCTTTCTGGCTGATGTTTTCATCACGTTTGCATTTGGTCAGTTCTCTCACCATAGTGGGAGCATGAGGCGGTGTCTACGACCCACACAAGTTGCTCAGGTAGTGCAGCTTATTCAGGATGGCCAGAACACCAGGAGACACGGGGGGGCCTGAGAGAACATCTGCCGCCTCATCAGGTGCATGCCCAGGCGTTGTGGGGAGGTCATACAGACACGTGAAGGCCACACAAACTACTGAGCCTTATTTTAACTTGTCTTGAGAAATTTCCACTAAAGTTGGATCAGCCTGTCATTTGATTTTCCATTTTGATTTTGAGTATTATTCCAAATCCAGACCGTCATGGGATAATTTTGATTTATATTTTGATCATTTTTATTTTTTATTTTGTTCTCATTCCACTATCTACTAAATAAAGATTTTCAAATAAATTGAATTTATTTTATTCATTGAGATCTAGGATGTGTTATTTTACTGTTACCTTTATATTTTTGAGCAGTGTTTATATCATGGTGGTTTCTCAACTCCATATTTTCATATACTGTACACTTCAGCATTAGCAAATAAGTTAAAAGTAAAATAAATATCTGATCACTGATTTGACAAACAAGTGAAAATGTTTGTCTTGTTTAAACTAAAGTACTTTCAAAGTCTCATATTCATAACACTTGTTTATGGCAGCGAGCATTTTAAAGGCCTCACACTGACTAATGTTATTAGTTGTCAGAAAGTCAGCATCAGCAAGTTGCTAAAAACAATTGGATAATTCAAAGAGTGTTTTTTTTTTGGGGGGGGGGGGTCAACAAGGTGCATGATGTTTAATGGAAAAGAAAAAACACTGCATTGCAGCTTAATAACTTCCTATCTGATAACATCTGGTCTACACTTAGGTGGTCAGGACATAGACAATGACCCAAAACATACTTTAGACAAGATCAGAACTACCATAGGATACAAGAACACAGTAGTAGGCTTGATCTTTTTTGGGATTAACTGGGAAAAATAGTGCGCTACCTAAACAATATCTGAACTTCATTAAATAAAGTATGTCACGGTTGTGTTTAGCTGTTATAACTGCAAGAAGAGGATAAATAATGTATCCGAAATCTAGACCACTCTCAGTTGCACAGTGATGGTTCTGACCATTGTACGTAATAGTAAAACTTGTGTAGTGAAAAAAAATCATTCTCAGTTAATAAGTGAACCCTAAGAAATCCAATAATTGATACTCTCCAATTAAGATTCTGTAACTGTTGATATGGTTGGTCACATTATGATTGGGATCCGATCATAACAGGTCCCTGGAAAAATATTGTGTACAACGTGAACACAGTTTTAGCTACTGATATAGAAATGCATTCAATTGATTTCTTGTCAACATATATGAAGACTTGTGCCATGATACCAGGCATTAACCAAGCATCTTTCCCCAAGCCATTCTCATCATAAATACTAAAAAAGTTCTCTTCAAAATCATAATTTCCACACCCAGCACAAATGCCCCTTTCATATACATTTCTTAAACATGTGTACAGGTGTACAATGTCTGTATATTGTTTATTGTACAGTTTTTAAAGTCTAAATATATTGTATTGTGGATATGTGTATTGTATATTGTTATCTGTAAAATACTAGAGCCAACACCTACCTGTATAACGCACTTTGCCAATAAATCGGATTCTGATTTACACTTGTAAATACAGGACAGGGCACCCTGCCCTGCAGGGGCTGTGGGGAGACCTGCATTTCCACTGTATGCTAGCATAGTATTTCTGGGATTGTCATTACAAAGGTTTAACAGAATCTTGGTGCCACGATGGCTTAGTGGTTAGCATGTTTGCCTCTCAGCACTGGGGATTCCCAGTTTAAATCCCAATCTGGGTGGTCTCCACATTGACAGCGTGGGTTTCCTCCGGGTTCTTCGGTTTCCACCCACAGTCCAAAAACATGGATACATTAAATGCTCTAAATTGCCTAATATAGTGTGTGTTTGTGAGTGAGTGTGTGCCCAGTGATGGATTGGCGCACCCAGCGCCTGAGATGTTCTTCCCTGGATGGGCATGGGGAGCCCCACCCCAACCCTAGTAGATGAATAAGCGGAAATTAATGGATGGATGGATGGAATTTTAGTTGCTTGTTTTAGATATTTTAATATTGTTTGCTTAAAACATATGATGAACGGTTTGTTTCCTAGTAAGTACTTTTTATTCATTTTTTTTCTTATAGACGGAACAGCGACTCAGACCTAAGAAAATGGGTTGTGGTGAACCAGAGGAGATGCAATTATCAGGTCCCAGGGCCTGCACTTATGTCGGAGGGGTTACTATTGATTTCAAAAGGGCCACATGTGCATGTGTGCTTGTTTCCGCTGGAGGGCGCGTGTGCCCCGGTGTGCGAGCATGGCATGGCACTCGAAATCGCCTTTGTTTATAGTGGAGCCCGTGGAGGCGCTGGGCCATGCCACCTAGTGCTATTGTTCATCAGCCGGATTAACGGCGAAAATGCGGTCGCTTGTTCGTAGAAAGCGCCGGGAGGCACTACATTACTGCGTCTACCTGCTGAGTGGTCCCGACTCACCGTAAGGCAGTGTGGCCTCCTCTCCGTTTTCCGTTGCGCGCATTATCAATGAGAGGCTTTCCGTCTGGACCCCGGACTCCCGCTCCGAGCTGCGCACGTCCTCCTCCATTACGGAGATCCAACCCTGTTGGATCGCGCGACTTGCCCCTGGCACTATTCCGATCACAGCATTGCACGGACACATTCACCAGTAAAACCAGCAGGAAGGCGGATTAGCCCGTTTCTGTGCGTGTGCACGTGTGCGCGCACCGTAGCGGTCTTTGCTTCGTTGCACAACGCTCAAGTTTCCTCAACTTTCAGCACTTAAGAGTCGCACTTCGCTCCGATTAAACAGCTTCTGTGAATCTAGCGAGATGTGCTTCTCTTCTAAATGGCCTGTCGGTGCGCGCAGAGAGTCTCTGTCTTCAGGGTGGGGAGCCGAGCTTTGGGGCCCCCGGGGCTCCTTAAGGGGCTCCTGGGTAAATTTAAAGGGACAGTAGCACAGTCACGTGGTCATCGTATGGTGCTGGGTGTAGTACCACTGTGATTCAGTTCTAAACCCGGCACCAGATTAGCTGCATATCAGTTCTGGGATTCTGGATTTGTAAATGAGTAAAACCTGCATATATAATTACTGTTTTATTGATGACTTTTGCTGTATGTTCAATTGTCATAAACGCTAATACATATATTATACCAAAATCAGAATACTTTATTTGATATAGCACTTTTTCATGGGTGCCCCATAAACAAACACAAATTAGATATAAAAAGTATTTAAAAAAACTATTAAAAAAGGTTACAGGTATGATTAAGTACAAAATATATACGAATAAGATAATAGGTGTCAATGGCAAATTATATATACACTGCTCAAAAAAATAAAGGAACTATAAAATAACACATACTAGAGCTCATGAATAAAATATTTCAGTTGAAAATCTTTATTTGGAATAAAATAACATGAAAATGATCAAAATTTAAATCAAAAGTATTATCCCATGGAGGTCTGGATTTGGAATCGTGCTCAAAATCAAATCACGGGCTGATCCAACTTTAGTGGAAATTCTTTGAGACAAGTTAAAATAAGGCTCTGTGGTGTGTATGGCCTCCACGTGCCTGTATGACCTCCCTACAACACCTGGGCATGCTCCCGATGCCTACGGCCCCCTCCATGTCTTTTGGTGCACTGGCATGTCTCCTGGTATCTGCTCCATGCTCTGGACACTGCTGACAGACAGCAAACCTTCTTGCCACAGCTCGCATTGATGTGCCATCCTGAATAAACTGCACTACCTGAGCAACATCTGTGGGTTGTCGCCTCATGCTACCTCTGTGGTGAGAGGACTGACAAAATGTAAAAGTGATGAAAGGATGAGAACAGAGAAAAGGTCTGTGGTCACCACATGCAGAAGCACTCCTTTATATGGGGTTGTCTTGCTAAGTGCCTCTCATTTCTATCTGTTGTCTGTTCCTTTTGCACAACAGCAAGTGGAACTGATTCACAACCAGTGTTGCTACAGGACAGGTTGATTTCACAGATGTGTGGTTTACTTGGAGTAACATTGTGTTGTTTAAGTGTTCCCTTTATTTTTTGAGCAGTGTATACTGCTGTTTTATTGATGACTTTTGCTGTACGCTCAATTGTTGAACAGTTTTCACAGGTGCCCCGTAAACAAGGACAAATAAGAATAAAGGATAAAATACTATTAAAGAAGGTTACAAGTATGATTAGTACAAAATATATAAGAATAAGATAATAGGTGTGAGTGCCAAATTATATGTATAGAAAATTGTAATATATTGCACTTGTGTGAGATATGATGTGTGAAAAAATAAGATAGTGAATTGATTGCAATATTGCATTGAGCTAAATAAACCACAAGTATTGCACCTACTATAGTTATGCATTCATTCATTATCTTTCGCTTAATCCTCTGTCTTAATTATGAGAATGTATATATAAGTAATGTTATTGCACATTTAGAAAGGAGTTAATTTAGTTTGGTGGCCACAGGCAGAAATGACCTCTTGTGGCACTCCGTGGTACATTTTGACTTAGACTGTATGTGGTCCTGTGTCTTACTAGTGTGTCGCACAGTGGAGGGACACATTGTACATACTGGCCTTCATATATATGGTTTGGAAGTGATAAATTTGGGTAATTCTCTTATAGAACATGGAGTATTTAGGGTATTTTTTATATATAACACCTACTTTATCTTGATACTTGAGTTTAAAGACAGCTGAATTTATTTTAAATGTATTGTTCCATAAATTATGGCTGTCCTGGCTCAGCAACAAAGCAGGGCTTCTGCGAATGTAGCAAGATGTTCTCTTCTAAATGGTCTGTTGATGCGCACAGACATTTGGGGCCCTTGGGGCTCCTTATGGGGCTTGTGGGTAAATTTAAAGGGACAGTAGCACAGTTATGTGGTCATCGTATGGGGCTGGGTGTAGTACCTGTGATTCAGCTTTATACTCCAATTCAGCTATATTGCAGTACTGAGATACTGGGATCCTGCCTTAGTAAATGAGTACATGTTTAGCTAACAGGTTTAATTCCTTTTACGGTATTCTCAATTGTTTTCAAAAATGCTAATGCATATATGTGGTTTCAAGGTGATACATTTTAGTAATTCCATGTATAGAACATTGAGTGCTTAGGGTGGTTATTTTATCACCTTTCTTTTGATACTTAACTTTACAGAAAGATGAATTTATTTACAATTTCTTGTTCCATAAATATGGCTGTTCTTGCTCAGCAACAAAGCAGGCCCAAACCACGATACTATCAACACCATGGAAGAGTGCCTGCTGGAATGCAGTCATTTCCTGCACTTAAAACATAATGTTTCTTATTTAATAATTATTTGTTTGTCTTATTCATAGTTTTTCCTCAGTATCATTTTGACTTACAGACTTAATGTTTGATTTATCAAACTGCAGAAAGGCAAAAATGGCTTTTGAGAGCGCAAATGTTTAATTGATAGTCTGATTGTAATCATGTAAATAATTCTTATTAAGCCATCTAATGAACTAAAATATACATTGTGGACTGTTGCAAACATGAATAAATGTGGTTATTAATATTGTGATTGTTCAAGTAATTGCTATAATTACAATAGCCAGCTATTGCTAGGAATTTCGGTTGGTCGCTAAAGTGTGCGTTTGGCAGCTGCCACAGTGTTCTAGGTGGTTGCTAGAGTGTAAAATAGACAGTTGCCATGGTTTTAATAGGTGGTTGCTAAGGTATTCCATATGGTTGGTGTTGGTAAGCAGTTATTAAGGTGCTCCATGTCTGGTGATGTACTAATAAGCCTTAATACTGTCAAGATGAGAACGGCCTAAAAATTTGTTGACCAATTGTCTTGAATTTGAACTACTTGTACATGGCAAAAGATAAAGCTAAAATGTTTGTTTCAAAGGATATAATTTACACTAATGTAACCATTGGGCTAGTTTTTACAGTTTAGCTAACTATTTGTACATTTTGAAGGTCAAAAAGGTATACGTATGTTCTCCAACAGTAAATACAATTATTTTAGACATCTGTTGTAACCGAAATCTACAAGAATGTAATAAAACTTTTATTGGTTTGAATAAAATGTACATTCTGATTATCAACTTCCTTTCCTGCTTTTTATGCCATAAAGTATTTTAACAAACTAAAATACAACAGTCACTTGAAAATTATGATGTTTTTTTTTATTTTGCCAAAATATTAAATCACTTGCTTTGTCAAGAATTAAAGTTTTAATAATTTCAACCTAAAAGAAGCAGATGTGACAAAAGTAATCTACATGCATAACACATCTGCTCAGTAATGAAAAAACATGCTTATAATGTGAAACAAGTAAAGCTGTGACTTTGATCCTGATGGCAAAATAAGTTTTAAAGTCTTTATTTTTACTTTCAATACTTAAAAATATAGTGCTGCCTTACAGGTAAATATTCTGTGAAGTACATTGACGTTGTGGTGTGACAGACTTATAATAAATATAACAGGTTATATTCTAATATACATAATATGTTTTATTTCCATATCATTGACTTAAGGCACTAAGTATGGTAGGTGCATCATTTTAGATTCCTATTTTTTCACCCTGATTCTTCTCTGACTATATGACTTTCTGCCAACACTTCAGAGTCCAATCGTTGCAGTACCAAACTGAAGTCATTTTGTCTGTAAGCCTAACTTACTACTGTTTTGATAAATGCTACACAGCTGTTTTGTCCCACTCCATTGAGTTTCCTTTACATTGTGCATGTGGAAATGTTCTTAGTTTGACATATTTAAACATAAGTTTTACAGTTGTTTTTCTAGAATTTTACCAAACATTTAAGTAATCCTTGGTCACAATCATTTCAGATTTTTTCCTGACCACATTTGTTCCTCGGAGATGATGTTTTCAACTGTCGCTTAAATTTTTTAATATTGCGTTGGACAGTTCTTAACCTGATGTTAGCAGTTCCGGAATCAATTTTTTTCTGCTTGGCAATAATTTGTAAATGCAGGCAGTAAGTGTACAGATGCTGGTACAGATGCTGGTCAATAGAATATCATGAAAAAGTTGATTTTTTTCAGCAAAAACTAATGAAATGTCGAATTCAGTATCTTAGAAAATTAGAGTATTGTGAAAAGGTTCAATATTAAAGACAACTGGTCCAAACACTTATCAGCTTATTACTTCAAAACATTTGCCCTTAAATGGTCTCTCAGTCTAGTTCTGTCGGGTACACATTCATTGGGAAGGCTGCTGACTTGACAGTTTTCCAAAAGACGATTATTGACATATTGTACAAGGAAAGCAAGACACATAAAGTCTTTGCTATAGAGAGACTCTGGCTGTTCACAGAGCTTTGTGTCCATGCACATTAATAGAGAGGTGAAGGGATGAAAAAGATGTGGTGAAAAAAGTGTACAAGCAATTGTATTATTATGTATCATAAACTATTTAAAAGTCACCAAGAGTGGACCACAGATGAAGTCAAGAACCACCACGCAAAGACGTATGCATGGGTGTCAGCTGACGCTTTCTGTTGTGTCAAGCCACTCCTCAGAAGGAGGACCACCCAATGTTATGTTCTCTGATAAAAGTAAATTTAGCATTATTTTTTTAAAATCAAGGTCCCAGAGTCTGGAGGAAGAGAGGGGAGGCACAAAATCCACGTTGCTTAAGGTCCAGTGTAAAATTTCCACAGTCGGAGATGGTTTGGGGTGCCATGTCATCTGCTGGTATTGGTTCATTGTGTTTTCTGAGGTGCAAGGTCAACGCAGCCATCTACTAGGAAGATTTAGAGCACGTCATGCTTCTTGCTGCTGACCAAATTTATGGAGATGCAGATTTCATTTTCCATCAGGACTTGAA
Organism: Xyliphius kryptos; assembly: GCA_025769995.1. Classification (NCBI taxonomy): domain Eukaryota; kingdom Metazoa; phylum Chordata; class Actinopteri; order Siluriformes; family Aspredinidae; genus Xyliphius; species Xyliphius kryptos. Next base: position 10,044,374 of record JAOUQT010000039.1, read on the forward strand.
TACAGTACCAGGAGGACCATGTTAAACAAGAAGGAATCCCTGTTCTTAATTGGCCAGCAAACTCACTTGACCTAAAATCCATAGAAAATACGTGGGGTTATGTGAAGAGAAAGATCTGATATGCTAGGCTCAACAATTCAGAAGATCTGAGAGCCACTATTAGGCAACCTGTGCTCTCATAACCCCTGATCTGTGCCACAGACTCTTCGACTCCATGCCACGCCACATTCCCTCAGTAATCCAGGCCAAAGGAGACATAAAAAATATGTAGTGCAGTACATGCTCATACTTTTCATGTTCATACTTTTCAGTTGGCCAACATTTTTAAAAATGCTTTTTTTGTATTGGTCTTAAAGTGATTTTCTAATTTTCTGGGGTTATGTTTTACTATTTATTAGTATTACTATAATTGAGATTAAGAAAACCAAATTGAACAAATGAGAAAAGGAAATTAATCAGATATTACATGGAAATAGCAAAAGTGTTTAGGAATATCATATTACATAGCGGGGTGAAATTCAAGTGTTTTCAGGTCAATAGGGTGACTAACAGGAGTAAGTGGGTTTTATTAAAAGACGAGGCATCCAGGTCTGATCTTAACAACAGATTTATTAAAGTGTGTTATGACATTAACTAAGGAGATTTCTAGATCATTTATATGATTTGTTGTTGCCCAATGATCTTTTTTTTTTTTTACAGATGAGGGGTTGATCAAACGCCATGCTTTTCCACCAAGCACCAGTGAACTCCTTTTGAAGAAAGCAAATTTCTCCAGCAATCGCCTCTATGAGGTCTGACACAGCAATACCACTTCTGACACCAAATCGGCGAAGAACACACATGACCACATGGTTCCATTTACAAATGTAATGCTTTTTATGGCACATTTGTGAACATAGCACATGAAAACATATAACTTTTTCATAGATGAATTATCTAAAAGCACAGGGACACCACAACAAGCAACATGTAACACAGTGTTGGTGACCAACACACAGCACTTGTAATAAACACAACAAATCCTCAGAACTACTGTGACATGCAGGGGTTGGACAATGAAACTGAAACACCTGGATTTAGACCAAAATAATTTATTAGTATGGTGTACTTTTGCGGCCAATACATCTTAAATTTGTCTTGGGAATGACATATACAAGTCCTGCACAGTGGTCAGAGGGGTTTTAAGCCATTGTTCTTGCAGGATAATGACCAGGTCACTACGTGATGCCGATGGAGGAAAATGTTTCCTGACTCGCTCCTCCAAAACACCCCAAAGTGTCTCAATAAGATTTAGATCTGTTGACAGTGCAGGCCATGGGAGATGTTCAGCTTCACTTTCATGTTCATCAATCCAATCTTTTAAACTTTGGGATGTCACCCATAATGTTGTGTGTATTGCAATATTTTTAGCAAAACTGTGCTCTTACCCTGCTAACTAAACGTTCACACTCTACTCTTACTGGTGCAATGTGCAATTAATGAAGGCTGCTCCAATTTAGCCATGAAACCTCCCACAATAAAATGACAGGTGTTTCAGTTTAATTGTCCAACCCATCTATTAACCAAGTATAATGCATTTATTAATCCATCATATGGCATTAATTTTTTCTCATATATTGAACTACAATTGCTGCTGTGTAGTGGCATAATAACCCCCATTAACCCTCCACATCCACCCCCAAGTCTCTAGTGTCAGTCGCACTGTATAAAGAATACAACCAAAGTTGCTATTAAATACTCAGTACTCAGTACAGTAATTTTGTATACATCATTTAAATCAGCTTTTAAATTATTCTGCTTCCTATAACCTTGGTTTTCTGCTCTCAAGACAGTTACATTTATTTTTGACTGCTGTGGGTGGACTGGGCGGATGGAAGCTGCCCCTTGAGACATAATTAGCTACTACAGTTTTTGAACCTGGCTGTGATTGGCTGTCTGCAGGGAAAGTCAAAGAGGTCACGCAGACTAAAACCAGGAAATCACGGCTGGGAAAGCATCATGGATACCACTATCATTTCGTGTCCTTTTCCCTTTGTGGTGATTTACTGTTTTTATATTTTTTGTTTAAACGTGAATGATAGACAGACATGATCTGCATGTTTTCTTTTCAACTACATAGATCATACACTTACTACAGCTGATGTTATTAATGATATTACAAATACATGTTTATTCACTATTATAATTAATTCCAAATACAAAGTCCAAAAAACACATATTGTGGCATCGACCAAGAATGGACTCCAACACGGTTTGCCATCATGAACAGATAAGCCTTTATTACACCCACTGGAACCGGTTACACGCTTGAACACTGACACTGAACACTGAATACACGCAACTTTCTCCAACCCTTTCTCCAACCCTTCAACCACACCATGAGGCATCTACACCTTAAATCCCCCACACACATTGCATGCTGGGTAAACTTAAGGCACAAATTCCTTTTGGCTGGCCAACCAACCAACGCAGTCCCCAAAGTCCACGTATACCCAAGTGCGTCCTAAAATGACACAAGTGGAACAATATTATTATTTTTGAAGACATCTGGAGACCGGAGCGCCCTGTTAATATACATTCATTGTCCTGTGTGATAGCAAATGGGGTTTTATTTACTTTACAACAAAATAAATGAAGTGTGCTGTGGTTGATAACGTTTTTTGTAGGACATGTCAGACTCTATACAGTTCTTAATTGCTTAAACACAATTTTGCAAAAAGGGCCTGCTTTTTCAAAACATTACATACAATTAACAGAACACTACACTAGATGCAGTTCAAAAGTATTTATCCATCCATCCATCATTTTCCGCTTATTCCTCTACTAGGGTCGCGGTGGGGTTCCCCATGTGGTGGAGTTCCCCAGCAAGGGGTGAACGTCTCGGGTGCTGGGTGGATACACCCAGGACAGGGTGCCAATCCATCGCTGGGCACACACTAACTCACTCATACATCCACTGTACAGGGCAATTTAGAGCAGTCAATTTACCTGGAATCCATGTTTTTGGACTGTGAAAGGAAGCAGCAGAACCCGGGAAAAACCCATGGGGACACAGGGAAAACATGGAAACTCCACCCAGATCGGGATACGAACCGAACGTGCTAACCACAAAGCGGCGAACGTGCTAACCACAAAGCCACCGTGCCGACCTAGTACATTTCTAGTAAAAGAAATTATTGAAATGAGAAAAAACAAAACCAGACATCTCTTCGTTTAGTTGGATCTGGCAAGAATTTTTGTTTACATCGCAGGTTATATTGTCCTTAATAAGACAATGTGGCAAAAACCTTCTTGAATGTCGGATCAATCCTTAAAAAGATGCTGCATCAATTTGGTCAGAGGGACATAGGCCTGGAGATTGCAAGCCTAATAAAATGCCAATAAAACTCTTCAAGTGAAGAAAGGTAGACACTACTGTGAAAAGTTTTTACAGTAAATTGTGGACAACAATGTATTATCTAAAATAATAATATAATCTGTTAAAAAAGTAAGAAAGAACTCTATATTGTAAGGACTGAGTTTGGCATGGAGGTGGAGGACACTAGTACATTGCAAATTGCTCACTGCCAAATGTAACTACTTCCTCTCCTTCTGACTTTGAAGAGATTAAAACCAGCATCATTAATGTATATAAATGTTGGTCTGATGTCATCAGCCTCCATTTGCAGAACTCTTGTAAATGCAGAAAATGACAATGTTGTTCAGTAAAGGTCTACATTGTGTTCCAAATTATTATCCAAAAAGTGTTTAGTAGTGATAAAGTAAGATTTTTTTTGTTTTTCAGTTAAACTCATTGATGGTGATGTGTATCAGGGCTCTTTATATCACTTAAAGCATTTGCAGACTCCTGTGCTTATTAGTTTGGCAGGTGTGTCCAATTAAAGGCAAGACTACTTAAGAAGGCTGTCCCACATTATTAAGCAGCCGACATTTTCAGCCAAAATGGGAAAGAAAAAGAAGGTGTCGGCTGCTCAGAAGCAACAAATTGTGAAGTGTTAAGGTCAAGGCATGACTTCAATCAACATTGCCAAGACACTTCATCGTGATCATCGCACAATCAAGAATTATGTAGCTGATTTAGAGCACACACGTGTGCATTCTGATAAGGGAAAATTGAGGACTCTATCCAACAGGCTATTAACTCAAGTTAAAAGAGCAGCTGCAAAAATGCCTTGTCATAGCAGCAGACAAGATTTTGAAGCTACTGGTGCCTCCAACGTCCCCCGAACAACAAGATGCAGGGTCCTTCAGAGGTTTGCAGCTGTGCGTATGCCATCCCCATGTTCCCCATGCCCATCAAGGGGAGAACATCTCGGGCGCTGTGTAGATACACCCAGGACAGGGCGCCAATCCATCGCTGTGCACACACTCACACATACAAACACACACAGTATATAGGACAATTTAGAGCAGTTAATTTACCTCCATGTTTTTGGAATGTGGAAGAAAACCGAAGAACCCGGAGGAAACCCACACAGACACGGGGAGAACATGCAAACTCCACCAAGATAAGGATTCGAACCAGAAATCCCCAGCACTGAGAGGCGAATGTGCTAACCACTAAGCTACCGTGCCGCCCTAATAAATCCAAATTTAAAAAAAAATATTTAGGTCAAAAAATATGTTTATAATCAATGTGTTTGCATGCGTAAAAGTTGTAATACAAGTTGCTTTATAGAATACAGGCCCATTGTATACCTTTTATATATTATTATATTAATTTAATGACCAACCAAATTTGGAAGGATAGAGGGGGAAAAAAAACAACATGATATTGTATAGTTCTCTTTCATCCTCTAGTTTCGAGATCCACCTATGGGGGAGGGGCACCCTGTACCGACCTCATGGAAGCATCCAATTGCAGCAAGTCTGGCTTGACAAACAGAGAAAGCGCCCACTGGTGGAGTGTCTATGTAGGACACCTGCCATGTATATAGAACTAGAGTCCCGATAGGTTTATGATCTTTGTAGTTAAAAAGCAAACATGCAGGGCAAGTCTGTCTATCACTCAGGTTTAAACTAAAAATAACAAAGTAAACCATCACCATGGCAAAAATAGATACTAAAAGATAGGTTTTCATCCTGCATAAATAAAGTATTTTGTCATTTTGTCTGTCTGTCTTTTTAGTTTTAGGATATATATTATGCTTTTACAGTCGTGAGTTTCGGGTGTAACACCCAATTTTGTGACCATCTGATTATGTGGCTGTAGAGGGCATTGTTGCCTATTTAGACCCGAAAATCACACGCAGGCACAAATTTATTACACAGCGTTGTACTTATGCGACCCCTTGTACATCAGTCCATCTTTTGTCTCGAGTGATGATAGTTATTTGGATATAAATATGTAACCTGAAATAGTCTAACTAAGTCGTGCTAAATTTGCCCTTAGATTACAATAAGGTCACAGAATCGGCACGGTGGCTTAGTGGTAAACAATTGCCTCTCAGCGCTGGGAGTTTCCATGTTCTCCCCGTGTCTGCATGGGTTTCCTCCGGGTTCTCCGGTTTCCTCCCACATTCCAAAAACATG
>JAOUQT010000039.1:10050005-10060583 GCA_025769995.1 Xyliphius kryptos
CTGAAGATCTCAACTCGGTACCTACTGACAGTCAGGTTACATCTGGCGAGCACATGGAGGGCTGTGCGGCCCTCCAAAGAAATGCCACACCATTACTGACCCACTCCTGAAAGATGATGCAGGCAGCAGATCGCTCTCCACAGCGTCTCCAGACTCTGTCACATGTGCTCAGTGTAAACCTGCTTTTACCTGTGAAGAGCACAGGGAGCCCGGTGTTCTCTGGCAAATGCCAAACATCCCGCACGGTGTTGGGCTGTAAGTACAACCCCCATCTGTGGATGTCGGGCCCTCACACCATCCTCATGGAGTCGGTTTCTAACCGTTTGTGCAGACACATGCACATTTGTGGCCTGTTAGAGGTCATTTTGCAGGACTCTGGCAGTGCTCCTCCTGTTCCTCCTTGCACAAAGACGGAGGTAGCGGTCCTGCTGCTGGATTGTTGCCCTCCTACAGCCTCCTCAGCATCTCCTGGTTTACTGGCCTGTCTCCTGGTAGTGCCTCCAGCTTCTGGACACCAAAACATCAGCCAGAAAGAATAGGTACTGAGAAGTGGTCTGTGGTCCCCACCTGCAGGACCACTCCTTTATTGAGTGTGTCTTGCTAATTGGCAGTAATTTCCTCCTGTTGTCTTACATTTGCACAACAGCATGTAAAATTAATTGTCAATCAGTGTTGCTTCCTAAGTGGACAGTTTGATTTTACAGAAGTTTGATTTACTTGAATTTTATTGTGTTGTTGAAGTGTTCCCTTTATTTTTTTGAGCAGTGTAATTTATATGGGTATGATGTCTAGTATCAAAAAGAGATTTGTGTATCAGAACTTCCTGAAATATATTTGGTGTCCCTGTACATAAAGCTTAGTATTTTATTGTGTTTGTGTGTGTTTAAATAATTTATTAGTTGTTACATTGTGAAAGTTTGATAAATACATTCCTGTCTTTCTCTTATTTATATAGGACACTGTCTCTTTAAGAGATCTCTACGTTTCCGCGTACACGCGTAGCAGCAGTAGGGCGCGAGCGCTCACATCCTGGTACTTTGCAGGAACTACATGGCAGCAGCGGGAGATAAAGGGTAATCCGGGAAGTAAACCCTCTGTTCTAACTGGACTCATGTCCAAGCGTCCGTAAACAGACCAGGAAAGTTTAGCCTAATCGCCAGGTAGTACACCTGCATGTTTATTATACGCCGATCGCTTTCTGTCGCCGTTTGATTTTACTTCAAATGCGGCAGTGTGCGGGCGGAGAGACGAGAGAACAAGAGGAGGAAGAAAAATGATAACATTATATCCGTTAGGATCCAGATCACCATCGGTTATATTCACCGGAGAGAAATAAGGTTGTTTCTTTTACAAAATGCTCACGTGTATACATAATAATAATAATTACAGTTTATTAGCAATAAAATAAGGTCGACCCAAAACAATTCATTGAAACACAGACGAAGATGTGATTTAAAGTGACAGGGTAGTGTGTGTGTCGAGATCCTTAGCTATACATGGTTTAGCGGTTATTGCTGTTTTTAGTTCCGTCTTTTGTTTACCTGCTTTTTATTTTACTTCCCTTTTCTCTTTTTTTCTAGCACCGCTCATATAAACAAATGTGCTAGTTTACACTGTAGAGTTTAACTACAATCCAAAAAAAACACTGCGCTTAATTTATGTAAACAGACTATAGTTCAAACATCAATATTAAAGAGCAGAATTGCAGTCTGGAGTTTACATGTTCTTCACGTGTCCGCGTGGGTTTCCTCTGGGTGAACCGGTTTCCTACCACAGTCCAAAAAATGCGGTAGGCTAATTGGTGTTGCAAAATTGCCTCTAGAGCCGACATGAGATTGGGACGCGCAGTCAGTTTATTCCTATCCTAGCGAACACTTTTGTGCAGCCAACTATCTCGACGCGATGTATTACATGGCAAATTGTAGTGACTGCAATGGAAGATTTCTAAAGATTTTTCTTTCATGAATATTCATACAATGTGAAGATTACACTTCTAGTTAATTTCAATTGAGCAACTAGACGAATATTTAATCAGATATTGATTTATTGTAACATTTTATGTTGTATACTAGAGCGCTAATGTATTTGTCAGTTACTGAAGGTATATGTTACAACTTGTAACCCTGCATTGTAGATAATACACTTCTGTACTTCTTGTTTTTTGTTTAAAGTTTCTTCAGTTTTTTAACTATTTGAAAAATAGTTTCACAATCTCTAGAATAGAATAAACTCAGGTCTGGTTATTTTGCAATAACACAACAAATGTCTGAATAATGAGAGTGCTTGTTACAATGTGATCATTTCTTTTGGTTTCAGATTTTGCTCTTGGATGCTACGTTTGGAAAAAATGGAACTATGCTGCTGTCATTTGCTATAGGACTAATTATAAGTAAAAAGAGGGGGAATGAAGGCCACAGATAAAATGTAGTGTTATGCTGCTGTGGAGAACACATCTGTCTTTTTAGAATTTGAAATGAAAATTGTTAAACTGTATGAGTGAAAAGAGGACAAACAGTAGGTATGTCTAAGACAACGGCCTTGATGAGACACCGATACCGTCCAGTGTCAGAATTTGATGAAGTCACTCTGGCCTCTAAAAGGGAATACTGGAGGACTAAGAAAAGGGAACAGAGAGCAAAGTTGTCCAAGGCCAGGAAGAAAGTTAAAGTCTCAAATGCAGAGATTTGTAAACCCTTGTGTACAGATGGGAATGAGTCACATATGTCTCATTGTGAAATTAGGCCTACTTTTCATAATAATGATGGTTCATACCAAACAAATGTTGCACAAACTCAGGCCAAGCGTATGGTGACTTGTAAAAAGAAGAGCTTCACCACAGAAGAATCAAACATGGATGATTCAATGGTTAAGTATAATGTGGAACAACCGACTAAGCGGTTACCACTGCCTGCCGCATGCAAAAGAGTACACCCAAAGAACGTAACACCCAGACAGACACTTAACAGATCATTTGTCTTTAACAGCAATGTTTCAAACTATCCTCAGATAAGTGTTGTATCCCAGCTAGCACCAAAGAGCAGTAAACAAGCCTCTCAAATTAAATGTGGTATAGCAACCAAGTCCATGGCCTTCATGGAACGCAAATTTGATAAAAAACAATCCATACAACTAAGACGTGCTGCTAATAGAAAAAGAAATTCTGCCACAGACATGGCCATGACTGAAGAGGAGAAGGCTGCTAAGCGTAGGGAGAACTGGCGTATCAAAAAACGAGAGCAGAGGGCAAAACGTGCTGCGAAGCTGAAGATGGATAGAGAGAAGCTGCAATGTTTCACAAAAGGACAACAGGAAACAGGGAAGCTTTCCTGTGCTGCCCCAGCACACTCATTATCCGATGTGAACACAATGGGTTTGAAAGGAGCCAAGCACCATAATTCTGTGATGTCTGTTGATTCAAGACCAAAAGCTGGAAAACCATTGCATTGCAGAGTGGAAAGAGATGCATTATCACTGCAAAGACACTGTAATCCACAATCGGTGGTTTTACAACAAGCTGAAAGGCAACGGTTATCAGCCAAAACACTCTACTCTGATTCAGTTCATAGCACAAATCTGGAGACAAAACAAAATCATATAGACATACCATCAGGGGTTTCTGTACAACCTTTAAGACCTAGTCAAGCATTTGGGCAACCCAAAATTGTCCAACAGAAGTTTGTCAGAATCCAAAGCCGGCGATATTTACTACAAGGAAATGAGACAGCAGAGGAAAAACTTGCCAAGCAAAGGGAGTATTGGCGAATCAAGAAGCGGGAGCAAAGAGCAAAGCATTCATTAGCATTAAAATGCCATTTGAAGGCCGGGGATGCATTTAACTGGCGTGCAAAACGCTACCAGATCATAATGGAGCAAATGCGAAAGACACCATCAGGCTCCCAAAAAGTCGCACAGCCAAACAAAAACACACTCCTCAACACCTCTATTCCTATTAGTAACTTTATAAAAGATGGCACAGTAACAGTCACCATCTCCCAGACTTCTGCAGAGAAATGGTCACCCGCCATAAACAGTTTGTCAGCTGTTAAATCATCAGAGTCATCTGGACCTCCTATTTCACAAAAGTTCATTAGGACCAGAGCCAGACCTGTTATAAACAGCATTCCAAATAACACAAATTTATCAGCAAATCAGCGAAGAACCCTAAGGTCAGCTGTTCAGAGCGTTACTGAATTTGATCCTGTGGCTGGATTAAAACTATCCAGTGATGGAGAAGAAAAGACTACGAGAAGCTCAGCAGAAGTCACCCAGACTAAAGATCCAATTTCAGAGAATAAGGGAACTTATAAGACCGAGTTAAAGAGCAGTAATTCCTGTTCAGATGTTACCACAGGTTTGGTCTCAACATCATCTAATACCACAAAACAAGAACCCATTTATCCCTCAATTGCTATGGTACATTCCCTCAACGAACAAAGACTTTGTATGAATATCAACACATTAAAATCATGCCCCAAGAACAGCGCTGAGGTGGCGACTTGCTCAAATAATGACAACCAGACTACAACTCTTTTGGTGGTGGCTTCAATGAAAAAGCTCCTGGAAGAATCTCTTAGCTCAGTGGGTGAGAATAATAGCTGTTCTATAGATAAAAATGAAATCTTGCCTTATAAAACTGAAGAAGATAAACCTTTTCTTCAGGTGGAGAATGAAATGGACAGAAAGCCAGACTGTAAAACACCTCAGGTTTTTTCTGCAGACAATTTCACTTCTGTAGTGGTCAAAGAGAGTCTATCTCCTTGTCATTCCTCCCTGCAGACGCATGACACTTGTTCTAATGGCACTGTCCTTTCATGCCAAGATTCCTCACTTCAGCTTCCATGCACTGCCACTTGCTTCGGTAAAAGTCCAGAAAATGAAAGACCTGAACAGCCTGTGGCTGTTTGTGTGACCCCCTTACACAGGGGCAACTCGGTACATGGTGTCAAATCGTCAGCACCCCAACGGATTTTTCGTTCACAGTATCGTGGAGGTCAGCAGCTAAATGGGATCAGTGAGCTCCAGAGGAAGAGAGAATACTGGCGAGTAATGAAAAGGCAACAGAGAGCAAGGAAAGCCAAAGAAATGGAGAGAGGAAAAGATGCTCCACATTCTTTTCAGGTATTACATCTTACTGAAACTATTCTTTTAACTAAATGTAAGTACAACCCTAATTCCAATGAAGTTGGGATGTTGTGTAAAACATAAATAAAATGGTAGCGCATTGGTTGTGCTGCCTCCTCACAGCAAGAAGTACCCGGGTTCGAACGTCTAATGGGGCAAGCTGGGAAATGTCTGTGTGGAGTTTGTTGTTGGGACAGGTGCATGTTTAAGACTGTGTAACATCAACTTTTAACAACACTCAATAAGCATTTGGAAACTAAAGACACTAATTATTGAAACTTTGTAGGTGAAATTCTTTCCTATTCTTGCTTGTTGTACAACTTCAGTAGCTCAACAGTCCGGTGTCACTGTTGACGTATTTTTCGCTTCACAATGTGCTACATGTCAATGGGAGACAGGTCTGGATTGCAGAAGGCCAGTCTAGTACCCACACTCTTTTTACTATAGGGCCACGCTGTTGTACCACATTCAGCATGTGCCTTGACTGAAATAATTTGACGTCCCTGCAAAAGATGTGGCTTTGATGAAAGCATACATTTCTCCAAAACCTGTATGTACTGTACAACATTAATGGTGACACAACTGATAACAATCCTAATGGATAAAGGATAATGTCCTTTTTCTGTTCCCGGAGGACACCATGTACATGATTTCCAAAAACAATTTAAAATGTGATCTCCACAGTACACCTTTTCACTTTGCATCATTCCATATAAGATGAGTTGTTGATGTATGGCTTTTGCTCTGCGTGGTAGAGATTGAACTTGCACTTGTAGATTGAGTGATGAACTGACAATGGTTTTCTGAACTGTTCCTGATCCCATGTGGTAAATATACTTTTACAGAATGATGTCGGTTTTAAATGCAGTGCTGCCTGAGGGATTGAAGGATTCAATGTTCGTTTTCGACCTTACCGCTTACTTTCAGATATTTATCCAGATTCTCTCAACTTTTTGATGATAGTATGGACTGTAGATGATGAAATCCCTAAATTCATTACAATTGCACGTTGAGAAACATTGTTCTGTTAGGGATGCTCTCTTTATACCTATTCAATACACTCACCTGTTTTCAGTTAACCTGTTCACATGTGGAATTTTCCAAAAAGGTGTTTTTTTAACATTCCTTAACATTCCCAGTCTTTTCTTGACCATGTCCCAACCCTCCTGGAAATGTGTGAAAATTTCAAAATGTGTGAATTTCTGTAAAAACAATAGTTTATCACTTTAAACATAAATATCTTGTCATTATAGTGTATTCAATTGAATATGGGTTGAAAAGGATTTGCTAAACATTGTATTCTGGTTTTATTTATGTTTTACACAACGTTCCAACTTCATTTGACCTCATTGGGTTGTAAACTGAGTATAAAAATCAGTCTTGTTTTTATTTCCTACAATACAGAGGAAATGTGCACCTCGAATCATTCACCCTCCTGTGGCTCAGATGATGAAATACACAGACCTCAACAATCCTGTAATTCTACCCAGTGCCACTTCATGTCCAACCCGGCCAGTGTTAAGTCCCACTGCATCATCTAACCAACAGTCATCGAATGAATCAAGACACGTCTTTATGGAGGGACAAAAGGGTAATAATAAATTTTTAGAGGTGTCTCGGCTAAAAAAATGGCAGCTACCTGTTCAGGGAAAAGTCCTTCATTCAGCCACCAAATCAGGTACTGTGCCCTTCATGCCAACATGTGATTCAAAGCTGCCAGGTCCTCGAATACAGACTAGAGGGTCTTCAATGACCAAATTTAAACGTAATCAACGCCAGTTAAAGATGACTACAAATCAAGAAGTTCCCGATGACATACAAAAGAAGAGGATGCATTGGAGGATAAAGAAGCAGGAGCAGCGAGCTCGGAAGGCAGCGCGCGAAAGAGAGCTCAGCCATCGGACAACACTCAACCAATCAGAAAAAAACAGGTCAAACCACAGTTCACATGTAGATCAGAGGTAAGTTTGTATATTACCATACACTAGGCTGTAGTACCAGCAATGTCATATCATTTAGTTTTAATTCAGGTACACAGTATGCAGAGAGAATTTAACCGATTAACTGTAACTTGCATTATAAAGGCACCTTGAGTTATATGGTTATGCAATATACTATATGTCTACTATAAATCTGTTTCTCCCTTGAACCTTTCTCTCTCTACATTTGTTACAATATGGTGTGTTACATCTTTATGAATATAACAAAGTTGTTAAGGTAAATGTCAAATATGGTGGTCTATGTTTTGGATGTGCTGATAATTACACTAGTTCTTGCAAACAATACAAAAAGAGTGCATTCGAGTCAGACAATATCAGAGTAGGCAATTGTTCTGGTCCAGAGAAAGGCAAATAAAATAAAAGGTGTATATAGATATGAGAAGTGGATAAATGGGGGAACCTGAATTTTTGATTCACAGTTGGCAGGCAGGCTGTTTAAATTAGTATATTAGGCTGTTTATATAATAGCCACGCGCTTATTTCCCCCCCTTGTTCCAATGACCCTTCCCAGAACACATGCAGAACATAGAGGGGTAGGGCAGAGATAAGACATTCGGAGCTTTTAATTATTTTACGAATCCATTTAAAATTGAACAAGACAAATGCGTCCAACATTAAATTGGACACACACAGCATACATTTTAATACCAGGAAATAAACAGTCATCCAATTCATATTGTGTAGCAAAAACAAACGAAATGGCCACACTTTTGTTCATATTCTGTGTGCATTGTATGTTAATGGCATAATATGATGATTTGTTTTTTTTTTAAACTCTGCAGCATACCACCAGTGAGACTGGATTACATGCCTGCGGAGTGTCAGTCCACACCCGTTAAAGGTATGGAATTTCTTTTCCTTTAATTAAAGAACAAAAAAAGCAAATGAAGTATGTGTAAGTCAACTTTATTGTTCATATAGGCATTATTACATTAAAATATATACCATTGTGTTCAAAATAATAGCGTGTTAAACATAAGTGAAGCTCAGAATCCTGATTAATTTTTATTTTCATGCATTGGGAATTGGGAATTTTATTTATTAACAGAAAAAGTGCAAATATTTACTGTAGAAACTGAAAAAGCTTTAGGATTTATCATTCCTGTCAATCACTAAACTAATTTAATTGTATAACCACCGTTTCTGAGAACTGCTTCACGTCTGTGTTGCATGGTATCAACCAACATTTGGCACCTGTGAACAGGTCTGCCACAGAAATAACATTTTTGATGTCACCTCACATGTTTTCTATTGGCGTAAGGTTTGTGGATTGGGCTGGCCACCCCCATAACTTTAATTTTGTTGTGCTGGAATCAAGATGCTGCTTGCTTACTGGTGTGTTTGTGGTCGTTGTCTTGTTTACAGAGAAAGAGAAACGTACCCACATCATGATGTTTGCACCACCATGCTTCACTGTCTTCAGGGGGTACTGTGGCTTGAATTTAGTAGTTGGGGGTTGTCAGACAAATTGTCTGTGGCCCTTGGACCAAAAAAGCCAACAAAATGTTTCTCCATGTTTCTTTAGGCCAATTGATGTGTTTTTTGGCAGAATGTATCCTCTACAGCATGTCTTTTTTGGGATTTTGTGAGGACTTTGAAATAGATTAGCTTTACATGGGCACCTTTTAATTGTCACAGTACACACAGGTCATCCTGGAGCTGATCATTGGCTGAGTCTTTGCCATTCTGTCTATTCATTGATCCGTTTGAATAGTAGTCTTCTGTTTTCTTCTATGTCTCTCTGGTTTTTCTTTCTATTTTAAAGCACTGGAGATAATTTTAGCTGAACAGCCAATAATTTTCTGCACTTCTTTGTAAGTTTTACTCTCTTTAATCAAATCTTTAATCAAAGTACGCTGCTCTTCTGAAAAAAAATGTCTCGAATAACCCATATTTCTCAGGCTTTTAGAGAGATGCATATGTACAACGTGTTGGCTTCATCCTTAAGTAAAGGCTACCTGATTGACACCTGTTTCTTCACAGAATGATTGACCTTTACTGATTAAACGTCATACTGCTACTATTTTAAACACAGACCTTTTAATTAAATAATCAAATAAACAGACTAGAATATGCATATCACAAATGTTGGGTCTGCTGGATTTCTATGACTCTAGTACACTTATTGGTAATTATTAGCCATCTAGTTTTATTATTTCTACTAATAACACTGAATGATTTGGTTAACAGCTATTATTTTGGAGCACAACTGTCTGAAACCCTTTTATAGTCAGATATAACAATTATTCCTGATTCTACTTCATCATGATAAAAACTGCCAAGCTCATTGTTCTGTCCTCACTAAGTTTGGTAATAATTTAGTTATACAGACAGTTATCTAATGCACTTCGATGAACACTTTGGTGGCTGGATCGGTCTTTATGAAATCTGTAAACTGAAAATACAGAAAAAAATAAAATAATAAAACATACTGATTATTATTAATTCTTAATAAAAATACAAAATATTACTGTTCAATTACACGGCGTATCCTGAAAATACATCCTACAAGATGTATCCTCAGATTGTATGAACTGAACTACATAGGAATATGAGCTCTGCAACTATATGTGAACTCAAGTCAGCTCACTATTTAAACCATTCTAAAGCTTTTGTCACAAATCCCCATATATATCATAGCATAGTTACTAATTGTTTACTATTTCTAAACATGACTTAATGCACAAATATATATTTTTCTAGAACCCCAAGGTGTAACACTCATTAGGCTTTGCATGCAATTTTTAATGATCAAGTAAAACAGTCATTTTTTGTGGTGCATGGTGGAGATTTCTAAAAACCGTCTGTTGCTTTTAATTTTCTCTAGTGATTTAAATTCTTTCAGAAGAAGCTAAAAAGCCGTTGTCAGTCACCATAATGAAAAATATCTTAACATGTTACTCTCTACAGCGAAATATTACTCTTCTTTTGAACAAGTGCGTCAGTCTTTCTGCACTATCTTTGTACTGCATGTTGGTTTTACTCATCTCTTGCGATTAAATGTCTCGTTTAGATGAAGCAGAATGTTATCGTCCTGACAATGAGGTTTTTGCTGAGGACAAATGGAGAAGCACATACCTCATGGATTACGATCATGTAACCCAGCTGCTGGTGTGCATGGTGTGTGGGGAACAGCAATACACATTTAATGAAGAGGGTGTGAGAACTCACATAGAGGAAACCCATCCCGGAACTCTGTCATTGGAAAAGTTTGAGCGGCAACACATTATAGAAGCCTGGGACGAACAAGTGGCAGCGAGAGAGCGCTTCTTCACCAACCAGCTGTGGCAGAACAGTGATGTCCATAAAGGTAGTGGAATGTCTCAGTTGTGCACAATTTGTTCATAAGTTATTTAATTCTACTAATCACACAATTCTGGTTCGCTTGTTTGCAGAACCAAGCTCGAGCCACATGGCCGAGGTGGAAGTGATTCTAGGTCAAGATGAAAAAGCATAT
>JAOUQT010000039.1:10102108-10113802 GCA_025769995.1 Xyliphius kryptos
AATGTAGGGTCCAGTGCAGTTTGTACGTGTGTGTTTCAGGTTAGTTGGCTCTATTTGTGTATGTTTGCGTCTGTAATGTAGGGTCCAGTACAGTTTATTGTGTGTGTGTGTGTGTGTGTGTAATGTAGGGTCCAGTACAGTTTATTGTCTGTGTGTGTGTGTGTTTGTAATGTAGGGTACAATACAGTTTATTGTGTGTGTGATGTAGGATCCAGTACAGTTTATTGTGTGTGTGTGTAATGTAGGGTCTAGTACAGTTTATTGTCTGTGTGTGTGTCTGTAATGTAGGGTTCAGTACATTTAATTCTGTGTCTGTGTTTCAGGTTAGTTGGCTCTGTGTGTGTGTGTGTAATGTCGGATCCAGTACAGTTTATTGTGTGTGTGTGTAATGTAGGGTCCAGTACAGTTTATTGTGTGTGTGTATATATTTGTGTATTTGTGTGTGTGTAATGTAGGGTCCAGTACAGTTTGTGTGTGTGTGTTTCAGGTTATTTGGATTTGTGTGTGTATGTTTGCGTCTGTAATATAGGGTGCAGTACATTTTTTTGTGTGTGTGTGTTTCAGGTTTGTTGGCTCTGTGTGTGTAATGGAGGGTCAGTACAGTTTACTGTGTGTCTTTGTATATATGTGTATTTGTGTGTGTGTGTGTAATGTAGGGTCCAGTACAGTTTATTGTGTGTGTGTGTGTGTGTAATGTAGGGTCCAAAACAGTTGATTGAGTGTGTGTGTGTGTGTGTAATGTAGTCTCTAGTACAGTTTGTGTGTGTTTTTCAGGATATTTGGCAGTGTGTGTGTGTGTGTGAGTGTAATTTAGGGTCTAGTACACTTTATTGTGTGTGTGTGAGTGTGTAATGTAGGGTCCAGTGCAGTTTGTACGTGTGTATTTCAGGTTAGTTGGCTCTGTTTGTGTATGTTTGCGTCTGTAATTTAGGGTCCAGTACAGTTTATTGCGTGTGTGTCTGTAATGTAAGGTCCAGTACAGTTTGTTGTCTGTGTGTGTGTGTAATTTAGGGTCCAGTACATTTAATTGTTTGTCTGTGTTTTAGGTTAGTTGGGTCTGTGTGTGTGTAATGTAGGATCCAGTACAGTTTATTGTGTGTGTGTAATGTAGGGTCCAGTACAATTTATTGTGTGTGTGTGTAATGTTAGGTCTATTACAGTTTGTGTGTGTGTGTTTCAGGTTAATTGGCTCTGTGTGTTTGTGTGTGTCTGTGTGATGTAGGGTCCAGTACAGTTTATTGTGTGTGTGATGTAGGGTCCAGTACAGTTTATTCTGTGTGTGTGTGTGTGTGTGTGATGTAGGGTCCAGTACAGTCGATTGTGTGTGTGTGTAATGTAGGGTCCAATATAGTTTATTGCGTGTGTGATGTAGGGTCCAGTACAGTTTTTATGTGTGTGTTTCGGGTTAGGTGGCGCTGTGTGAATGTTTGCGTCTGTAATGTAGGGTCCAGTACAGTTCATTGTGTGTGTGTAATGTAGGGTCCAGTACATGTAATTGTGTGTCTGTGTTTCAAGTTAGTTGGCTCTGTGTGTTTCTGTGTAATGTAGGATCCAGTACAGTATATTGTGTATGTGTGTGTAATGTAGGGTTCAGTACAGTTTATTGTGTGTGTGTATATGTGTATTTGTGTGTGTGTAATGTAGGGAACAGTACAATTTGTGTGTGTATTTGTTTCAGGTTATTTGGCTTTGTGTGTGTATGTTTGTGTCTGTAATATAGGGTGCAGTACAGTTTATTGTTTGTGTAATGTAGGGTCTTCAGGTTTGTTGGCTCTGTGTGTGTGAGTAATGGAGGGTCAGTACAGTGTACTGTGTGTCTTTGTATATATGTGTATTTGTGTGTGTGTAATGTAGGGTCCAAAACAGTTGATTGTGTGTGTGTGTAATTTAGGGTCTAGTACAGTCTGTGTGTGTTTTTCAGGTTATTTGGCAGTGTGTGTGAGTGTAATTTAGGGTCTAGTACACTTTATTGTGTGTGTGTGTGTGAGTGTGTAATGTAGGGTCCAGTGCAGTTTGTACGTGTGTGTTTCAGGTTAGTTGGCTCTATTTGTGTATGTTTGCGTCTGTAATTTAGGGTCCAGTACAGTTTATTGTGTGTGTGTGTGTCTATAATGTAGGGTCCAGTACAGTTTATTGTCTGTGTGTGTGTGTTATGTAGGGTCCAATACAGTTTATTGTGTGTGTGATGTAGGGTCCAGTACATTTTGTATGTGTGTATTTCGGGTTAGGTGGCGCTGTGTGTATGTTTGCGTTTGTAATGTAGGGTCCAGTACAGTTTATTGTGTGTGTGTAATGTAGGGTCTAGTACAGTTTATTGTCTGTGTGTGTGTGTCTGTAATGTAGGGTCCAGTACATTTAATTGTGTGTCTGTGTTTCAGGTTAGTTGGCTCTGTGTGTGTGTGTGTAATGTAGGATCCATTACAGTTTATTGTGTGTGTATATATGTGTATTTGTGTGTGTGTGTAATGTAGGGTCCAGTACAATTTATTGTGTGTGTGTGTAATGTTGGGTCCAGTACAGTTTGTATGTTTGTGTGATGTAGGGTCCAGTACAGTTTATTGTGTGTGTGTAATGTAGGGTCCAGTACGGTTTGTGTGTGTGTGTGTTTTAGTTTAGTTGGCTCTGTGTGTGTGTGTAATGTAGGATCCAGTACAGTTTATTGTGTGTGTGTGTGTAATGTAGGGTACATTACAGTTTATTGTGTGTGTGTATATATGTGTATTTCTGTATGTGTGTGTGTGTAATGTAGGGTCCAGTATAGTATATTGTGTGTGTGTCTAATGTAGTGTCCAGTACAGTTTGTGTGTGTGTGTTTCAGGTTATTTGGCTCTGTGTGTGCGCGTTTGTTTGTGTGTGTCTGTGTGTGTGTAATGTAGGGTCTAGTACAGTTTGTGTGTGTGTGAGTGTGTGTAATGTAGGGTCCAGTGCAGTTTCTACGTGTGTGTTTCAGGTTAGTTGGCTCTGTTTGTGTATGTTTGCGTCTGTAATGTAGGGTCCAGTACAGTTTATTGTGTGTGTGTTTAATGTAGGGTCCAGTACAGTTTATTGTCTGTGTGTGTGTGTAATTTAGGGTCCAGTACATTTAATTGTTTGCCTGTGTTTTAGGTTAGTTGGGTCTGTGTGTGTGTAATGTAGGATCCAGTACAGTTTATTGTGTGTGTGTGGAATGTTAGGTCTATTACAGTTTGTGTGTTTGTGTGTTTCAGGTTAGCTGACTCTTTGCGTGTGCGTGTGTAATGTAGCGTCCAATACAGTTTATTGTGTGTGTGTGTGTTTCAGGTTAGCTGGCTCTGTGCGTGTGTGTAATGTAGCGTCCAGTACAGTTTGTGTGTGTGTTTCAGGTCAGTTGGCTGTGTGTGTGTATGTTTGCTTCTGTAATGTAGGGTCCAGTACAGTTTATTGTGTGTGTGTGTGTAATGTAGGGTGCAGTACAGTTTATTTTTTATGTGTGTTTCGTGTTATTTGGCTCTGTGTGTGTTTGTAATGTAGGGTCCAGTACAGTTTGTGTGTATGTGTTTTAGTTTAGTTGGCTCTGTGTGTGTGTGTGTGTGTGTAATGTAGAATCCAGTACAGTTTATTGTGTGTGTTTGTGTGTGTAATGTAGGGTCCATTGCAGTTTTTTGTGTGTGTGGGTGTGTGTAATGTAGGGTCCAGTACAGTTTGTACGTGTGTGTTTCAGGTTAGTTGGCTCTGTTTGTGTATGTTTGCGTGTGTGTAATGTAGGGTCCAGTACAGTTTATTGTGTGTGTGTGTGTGTGTGTTTCAGATTAGCTGGCTCTGTGCATGTGTGTGTGTAATGTGTGGTCCAGTACAGTTTGACTGTGTATCAGGTTATTTGGCTTAGTGTGTGTATGTTTGTGTCTGTAATATAGGGTGCATTACATTTTATAGTGTGTGTATATATGTGTATTTGTGTGTGTGTAATGTAGGGTCCAGTACATTTTATTGTGTGTGTTTCAGGTTAGTTGGCTCTGTGTGTGTGTTTAATGGAGGGTCAGTACTCATTGAGCTCGAATTTTGACGGTTTGGGGTTTAACGGCAGCCGGCATCCATTTTTGTTGCAATTCTGCCACCTTCTGTACGTATTCCGTCATTTCACAAGTCTTAATGTCTTCCGGAAATTTCAAACGCCATATCTTCCCTCACCATTACTCCTAATTTCTTAAATACTTTAAACGGATCTGCTTTCTAATTCTAATTTCCTAATTTCAGTGATCATATCCTCGCTTCCTCTGGAGTATATCCTATAATGTTTTATTATATTGGACGTCTTTTTAGTGATTAGATTTTGATATACAGGGAGGCCATTTATATGGATACATACAGATATATATGGCCCACCCCGTACTATTCGAATCGCTCCAATGTGGAGGTTGGAGGATCAATCCGAATATCGCGAATATCGATACCAACAATACTCGTGTAAAAATATCGACACTCAACCTTTTTTTCTGTTGCGCACGCGGATTCATCAAAGAGTCTCTGTCTAAGAGTAGCACACCCTCTCTCTCGTCATTTGTCGTTGCACCGTCACGTGGCTCAGCGGCGCCAGCTAAACAGCCAGTCAGCGCTCTCCTCGAGTCTACACGTCACAGTACGGAGGGAGACACCACCGAAGCATTTACAGGTGCTGGCAAAAAAAATAGTATATCATGTAAAATTTCAATATTTTTGAATGGAATTATGGAAATAAATTATTTTTTTTTATAATATTCTAATTTCATTACCAGCACCTGTAGATGCCTGGTAGGAAGAGAAGCACCATTTAAAACTACAACAAGCTGTATAGTTTGCAACAGGGCTGTTAAATACAGTGGATACACAATAAACCTCTACAAGCACATGCAAATCATGCAGCAGAAAACGCGGCGCTGCAGAAACGGAGAAACTGTTTACAATATTTGTTGTGTGTTAATTTTTATGCATTGTGGTTTGTCAGCTCTGTAACCTCAGAGTACACTGTTTAAGAAAAAAACGTAGAGAAGTGCACGGCAGGGGAGAATTATTGTTTGTTTTATTTTATTGTATTGTTCAACTGTTTACAGTATTTGTTGTGATGTGCTAATTTTGTTGCATTGTGATTTGTCAGGTTGATTTTGTTTTGTGATAAATGATATTTTTTACACTCTGTTTATTTAAGAAAAAAACAGAATTGCACTAAAAGAAAGAAATATTTTCCTAAAAACAATTCTATTTAAAAAAAAAAAAAAAAACAAAGAAAGAAAAAACTAGAAAAGATGTTTAGTGAGGGGAGAATTTTATTTTTGTATTGTGGTTTCTACTATTATACTTCAAAAAATATCAATATTCCTAACATTTTTGTTGTCACGTACAATTTTTGGCTAAATTCTATCCTAGGCCTTTTGGATCCTTTGGATCTATGAAGCTTAAATAATAAAAAATATCGGCGATTATGGCACTGCTTTTACTTGGTATCGGATCGATACCAAAATTCCCGGTATCGCCCACCTGTACTCCGATGAGCGGTTATTCCTGTTCATATCTGTCTGCTCCGAAGACCGCTCGGTCACGAGATACGAACTTCCGATGGTGATGTCACGATTCCGAAGATGACGTTAGATTGAGAAGGAGGGGGAAGAGAGGTGGCGAGGAAGAGGATGATGAAGCTGGAGCGGAGGATGGGAGGAAGAGTGGCGTGAGACACACACATACACACGCAGGCTGATTGCCGGGGACCTCGCGTACATACATGCATGTGTGTGTAACGTGTGAGTAAGTGGAAATTCTAGAGGGACTTCATTTATCGGAAGGAGATAAAGAGGTGCATTTGGAGCCTCATGAGACTTGCAGTAACGGAAAGTTGAAACTTTTTCGGCGCCGCCACAGCTCGCGCTGCCGTGCCGGGTCCCGGCTTTGTCTCTACACAGCAGAGCGCGACGGTTCATGTGGGACTGAAAATCAACATACGTTTGATTTTTTTAGTAACGCAAAAAAGGTGTGATTTTGTTTGCGGGGAAGGAGCGGGAGAATGGCGGCCAACATGTACCGCGTCGGAGGTGAGTGGTTTTTAAAGCAACAAAAAAACGGCTGTGTGATAATTGCGCGTTCAATGTAACTGGCTAATGCTAACTGCTACAGCTAACACGGCCAAGCTGGCTGATTAATAGTTAGCTGGAGGATTCGTTAGCATGAATGCTAACTAGCTTGTTAGCGCCTTTTCTCATTTGATGGGATCCAGCTAGCATTTTATATTTCCGCCTTTTCCACAACGGCTAGATATCTCGGTTAGCTTAATCAGATCAGAATGTTGAAAGTTTCTGAGGCAGTCGGCCAAAAGTTTGCGAAGATTTTTAAACAGTTTACGGAGTATTTTTGAGGCTCTGGAATACTTTCACTGGTCAGATGGGGTTCAAATGTTACTTCGTGGTCTTGACTATTAGACAAGTTGCTAATATGTGCACGCGTATTTGTCCATTTAGATTAATACAATTTTGAAAGACATCCAAAAGCGATTTGGAGGGACACGCGTTGTTAGTTACATGTTGGTTACTCGTGGTTCTAAAGCAGATTCTTTTAGATATTTCTTAAATCAAGCTCTCTAGATTTTTACGGGAATTTTTCCAGTTTATTGGAGCACAGTATAAAACACTTGTGTTAAGGGATGGCGAGGAGTCGCAACGCTGCTTTAAACGACACGGTGGCTGTGTCTGATGAAGAAGATGATGAGATGATCATTTTTGAAAGGTCTTCCTATCACTGTAATGGACCTGCATTAGCAGTAGTATTGCATCAGTCCCAGGAACATCTAAGAGTTCTTAAATCTAATTATCTGCCTGTTTAATTAGACGGAGTTAAAAGTCTTGATTTCGTCTTCCTCAGTAATATGTTCACTTCACAGACATGTTTTAGATTATTGAGCTTCCAATTGTGTGTTTAAGCTCCAGGTAAATTAGCCCACTATTGATGATGTGGACATCGTAATTTGTGCAGCTATGTTATGGTCTGATTGCGGTAAAAGTTGAGAGGCAGTGGTGAGTTATTAGCCAGAAGTTTGGGGGATCGAGCCCCAGGAGTACGAAACTGTCACTGTTGGATTCTTGAAGACCCATAACTCTGTCTGGTATCAGGTACCACAGCAGTCTTTGTGTTCTGACCCCGTCTTTGTAAAAAAAAAAACAACGATATTGGCAATGTTTTGGCTCTCTTTTTTTTTTCTCTCTCTAAGAGAGACTTTTGCCATAGGGGCCAGCCACAAGGTCAGTTAGTGGTATCCTTGTGATATTTGCTCTTTACAGAGATATAAAAATGTGCCCACACACACTCGCATTGTGTCTGTACACTTTATTGTCCCCATGAGCATTTATTCTCTTTGAGCTGACTTGATTAATAAATTAAGTAGCCAAATAAAACATTTTTAAACATTTTAAAATTGAAAACCATTTGACATCTTGGCATAAATTACACACAAAAACCTTTTCTGGGTTGGTTGGAAAACCATCCTGAAAAATAAATCCTAAAAAATACATTTTCAAGACGATACTTTAAAAAATTAAAAAGTTTTGCTACCAAAGTCAGATACATTGCTTATTTTTATTTTCAAGATACAATTACTAGGATATGTTGATAAACATGCTGACAATAGATGATAAACACTTTATTGTATGTTTCAGTAATATTTAAAATGGAAACATTCACCAACCTCTTGGTATAAATTATAGAAATCTGCGTGCTGGTTTGTGTTGGTGCACTTCATCAGAATGTTTCGAAACATTTGAAACTAGCTTGTTCATGTCCGTTAATTTTCCATCTGTATCTGCTTCGAATCCGAAGTATCGATGCAGCACTTCCGCTGCTTTCCTTGTTTATCAAGACAGTCGCAACAAACTGCTTTCACGTTAGCTTCAGTTACGTATTACAAACCGCTCCGTGCATTACAGAAGTCTGCATGGACTAAAAAAGCGCATTTAATATGAATAGTATCAATACTGAGTGAAGCGAGTATTGTAGCGTTTGAGTATTTTCTGTATCGACATATTGATATTTTTGACAACACTATTTTAGTATTGAAAAAGCATATACTGATCTGCCACAATATTAAAACTTCTAAGAAGCAAAGTAAAAAAAACATTCATTGTCTCAGTACAGTGATATTGGCAAGATAGTATCCTCAGAGCTCGAAGTTAATGTAATGAAAGCAGGAACAATGGCAGGTGTAATGTGTGAATAACATTGTCCCGGGTCTGACTGTGATGTTTAGATCACTGGGTTTGAGTTTCTTCAAAAGAGCAGTAGTATGTGTACCTATCAAGCCAGTTTGGTCAGTGAGAGCCACAGCATCCTGCTGGCTACTTTAACTTGCATTGCTGAAAAAGTTAACGATCAAGTGGTGTCAGAGCACATAGTACTTTTTTCAGTGCATGAAGCTGGGTAACTGCTGATCGGCCAGACTGTTTATGCTAACTCCTGCAATGGGCATATGAGATGGTCAGTATGCCTTATGGTGAGAAGAAATCCTGGTGAAATGCTTTAGGCATGGCTCTCCTGGGAAATTTATCTAAGAATTGTTGCAGAGAAGGAAATGCATTCACTGAAATGGTATTCACTTATGGAGGTTATTGCCGCTTTCTTCAGGTTAATGCACCATGCCTCATTGCAAGCATTAGGTTTGAGAAATGTGACGGAGTTCAAGGTGTTGCCTTTGATTTTCCCCACATCTTAATCCAAGTTTACCTCGATGGGATGTGCTGATCAGTTTTTTTTCAACTTGCGGGGCCTAAATTATTTACTTCTAAAGTGGTTCCAGATAGCACAGGTCAACGCACCTTAAGAGGACTTTTGTGTCCAAGCCTGAATGGGTCAGTGCTGTGTTGGTGCAAAGAACAACATAAGACAGGTGGTTTAAATTTTCTGGCTGACTGGTGTGTATTTATTTTCCATTTGGCTTGTTATTGAATAAAATATTTCTAACATGAACATATTGAAAAATATAAACAAACGGCCATTAAATGTGGCGATGTTTTGTGTACAGTATGTTATTTCATACTTTTTTGACATATTTTATCAGAATGAAATATTAGTAACCGATGTACCGCAGGAATCAATGTTCCTGGTCTTAAAAAATGTTGAAATGTATTTCTATGTTGCAAAGCAAATTAATTAACTATGTCATTAAAAACAAATGTATTTATTCCTGTGGCCAAAGCCTCTGTGCACATGTTCCATGTTATATGAAGTGCATACTGTATGAGCTCTACTTGCAGGATAGGATCACACCTGAAACAGGTTATTTCTTGCATAACTTCACAGATTTCCTAACAGTGAAACAGGGATGGTGTTTGACATTTCTCCCCAAATAATATATCTGAAGCAGTGATGACTGTGTAAGTACAGATTAGAGTCTCTGTCTGTTTTAAGAACTGTACACAGTAGAGACAAAGAGAAATGTACATCAGAGAGAAATGCAAATCATTTTGCGAGACTTTTGTTTGTGCTGTGTGCTCTTTCGTTACATTAAAATTATTTTGTTGTCAGGAAAGTGTTCCTCAAAAATTAATAATGGAGCGATAACACGTCAGTTTCTGCTGCATCTTGTGGCCCATCAAGTGGTTGCCAGTTTCACTGCTGATGACCAGTAACATCTGAATGGAATCTTGCAGTAAAGACAGGTGGGAAAGAGTTGTCCTGACAGAATTCAGAGATACTGTGTTGAAGCAAAAATTCCATATGGCGCGTGTAGATGCAGAGACTGTAAACTTTCACTTGTAGATAATCTATCCCTTTGTGAATGTAATTGGATACAAAGGTTTACATGATGGATATTATTCTTCTAATTGTCTGATTATTTACATTCTAATCAGACTATTTTAACTGAGGTGTATATTTGTATATATGCTACTGCTATTGTGGTATTAGTCTGATTACTTTTAGATTATCAGGTTGCATTTAACTTTACCTACTGTCTGTTAAAAATGGGCAATAAAATATTTAGTGGACAGAGGTGGAAAAGTAGTTTGCTATTCTCTTGAATGCTAAGATTGCTGGAGAAGCATGTTCAAAATGTGGCATCTAAACACACTATTAAGCATAGCTACATTGCTACAGAAGCATTTTTATATAATTGCTAAACTGAAACAGCATCCATATTTCAAACCTTTATACCACAACAGAATCCCAGAAAGCCTCAGCAGGTCACTGAGAATGATAAAGAAGTTCTCCTTCTTTTTCTGTGTTTCACTATAGTTTAAATACAAAAGTTTTTAAATCATAATGAACAAATACTTTCTCATTCAGAGAAAATAGGCATGAGCACTTATTGTATCTAAATACAATGAACTGTTACTGGATTAAGAAATGTCACTGGCTAATAATAACGGGTTGGTCCACCTTTTTGATTAATTGCAGCTTTCAGACATTGGGGAACAGATTCCATAATGTGCAGAACATTTTCCATATACAAATCTACCAGTGTTTGCTGCAGAATCTATAGTTCCAATGCTATGGCATCCGTATCTGAAACAATGACAACGTACCTCCAGACTGCAACTATCTGTCGGGCCTGTGTCGCTATGTTATGCATAGCCGGTAAATGTTGACTTGCTGTAAAGTGGATAGATCAACACCTTATGAGAGCTAATTGTGATGCTTTACCAGCTGGGGAACTTTGAATGATCGTGTGCCAAAATGCTGCTTTTATATAACTTGTATGTTCTGGGTTTT
Organism: Xyliphius kryptos; assembly: GCA_025769995.1. NCBI lineage: Eukaryota > Metazoa > Chordata > Actinopteri > Siluriformes > Aspredinidae > Xyliphius > Xyliphius kryptos. The sequence goes on from JAOUQT010000039.1 coordinate 10,112,786, forward strand.
TCCCCATTTTTCCCACTCTGTTACAGATTATGTGTACTTTGAGAACTCGTCCAGTAATCCCTACCTGATTCGTCGAATAGAAGAACTTAACAAGGTAGGATGGAATATGCCCTTTATTATTATTATTTCAGTGTGTTATATAATGAATATTTATTTATCATATATGACTGAGATACAATCATTATACTGACTGCTGAGTTATAACTGTAAAGAATTATGTGCACTGTCATTAGGTAAAAATACATTTATATATGCTGCCTTTCATAATTGATAACATGCAATGATATTTCAAGCTTTAACATGAGCCATATATTCATGTAAATTTTCCTGGTGTTTGTAATCTGTGCATTAGAAGATTTGATTTAATTCAATTTTATTTATATAGCACTTTTAAACAATAGACATTGTCCCAGAAGAGACATATTCCCTGTGTAAGTAAGAAGGGCATTTTGAGAGGAACCAGATTCATAAGGGAGCCCATCCTCAGTTGTGTGGTGTGATGCAATCTGTATACATCTAATACATAATTCTATAACTAATATAATATATAACATTTAATTTAACTATCTATAATAATATTATGTCTTTCACACATTCCCCAATTCTGGTAAATTGGTGTCTCTTCTTAGAATTGGCTAACTCATAACTGTGTATTATCATAATAGTGGAAGTCATGCTTGCGAATAATATTACCCAGAGGTAGCATAGAGAAAATAGTAATAGGCCGAAGACAGATCAGATTGTAGGACACCAACCTTTCCCTACTGCTCATAGAATAGTGGCCATTTACATCTACAAACTGATAATGGTCAGACAAATGAGACCTGAACCAGGACAGGGCTGTTCATTTAATTACAACAACAATTTCTTTGCCTATGAAGAAGAATTGCGTGATCGATGGTGTCATAAACTGCACTTAGGTCAAGCAATATGATCATGGAAACATAACCCAAATGATCAAAGGCCAGCAGCAAATCATTCACAACTTTAACCAGTTCTGTCTCTGTTCTATGATGG
>JAOUQT010000039.1:10123589-10142813 GCA_025769995.1 Xyliphius kryptos
TGCATCACTGTAATCAGACTTACTGTACCTTTTCTTCTGTGATGTAGATTTATTTTACTGCGTCTGATTTACTGATTTATTATTTACTGCATTATATTAAGGCAGAATCAAACCGTTTTAATTTAACTTCAGTGTTTGAATTATAAAAACCTCACTGAGTCTTCAAACCTACTGAAACATCTGTTATGCATTTACTACTTTTGGATTTTATTTTTTAAATAAAGGACTTGAATTAGCGTGCAGCTCATAATCATGAAAAACAATATTTTGTGTCTGAGATGCTATCACTTACTACTGGTCCTTCGTATATTTTAATGTCAAGTATTTGAGTCATGAGTCATGTGTCACTTAATGTTTTGGCTATTAAAAATGTATATAGTACTATTAAGGTGAGCATGTTTGCAGATAAGTTCAGGGTTTCCTATTATGCATGTGTTTAAAGTTAACATTTTCTGTGGTCTGCTGCAGCTGCTCAGTCTCCTCAGTGGTATGCTTGGGGTCCTCCTAACATGCAATGTCGACTTTGTGCCTCCTGCTGGATTTACTGGAAAAAATATGGTGGGCTGAAAACACCCACTCAGTTAGAGGGTGCTACAAGAGCTGGCTTGGTATGTCAATATTGCTGTACTGTAAATATTATGTTATATGCAATCCAGTATTGGTCTTGGCTTAATTATGGCTTTTATCCTGCAATAGGACACACCTTCACGCAGTCACATGACTCGTCAGGAAGTGCAGGGCATGTCCCCGTTCACAAATAACGCTGGTAGAGCCAAGCTTTTGGCTAAAAATCGTCAAACCTTTATTCTGCAGACCACCAAGTTGACCCGCGTTGCTCGTCGGGTGTGCCAGGACATACTGCAGTCACGTCGTGCTGCCCGCCGTCCTTATGCATCCATCAACTCAAATGCCGTCAAAGCAGAGTGTAAGTGTGCTGCTTTTACCATACTTAACATAGTTTGTACTGACGCAAGTCACGTAGACTTTAAAACGTTCTTTACAAAATATGCTCCATGGGATAAGCTGATTGCGCAGCCCAATCTCTTGTCAGTTGTTGTAGACTTGGGGAGTTGACCCTCAGACAGTTCCTACCTATCTATCTATCTACTTACCTACCTACCAGAGACGGTTTTTAATTATATTGTTACTTTTGTGACCAATGTGTATTCTGTTTATAGTAAAGTAAAATACACTGTAAATCTTTTTTTCTGTCTATTAGGTATGATCAGACTTCCCAAAGTGGCTAAAAATGCTGTAAAGAACCGCCCTATCCCAAGACCATCTCTCAATAACATTGTCAAAGAATTGGGTGAGTTCTGCATTGGTAAAAATAAACCAGACATTTTTAGGGTTGATAATGTAACCAAGGTGTTAAATGTGTTTCTGCTCGTCAGCTGTCCAGGCTCCACTTAAACTTAAAGCTCCTAGAGGTGCTCCCACCCCAATCAACCGTAACCAGGCCAACCAACCCCGCAGTGCAACGGCCCTGCTTGTCAAGAGACCCTTTGAAAGTGTAAGCTCTGACTTTTATCTTTGCATTAGTATTTATTTCTCTGTCTTTCAGTTTGTCTTAATTTTGTTACACATGTTGGACCACTGAGCCAATGACCAAGCTCACTCTATTTTCCGCAGGGGGGAGGAAACTCATTCTCCACCAATGGAAAGCCCTTTATGAGCGGCATGAGGACAACCTCCCAATCTGTCATAAAGCGCCAGAGAGTCAGTCAGGCAGATGCCCCAAACCCTGTAGTCTTTGTGGCTACTAAAGAAACAAGGTGTGTTAAAGCAGCACAGTATACATATTACAGCTGCAACTAATAAATATTTTGGTTGTCGACTGATCTTTCCATTTTTCTGATTATTTGTTTTGTGCCCCTCATTTCTGCTTCCTGTTCCAATGCATGGTTTACTGTCTCTGGGTTTGTTTCAGGGCCTTGAGAAAACACCTCACTCAGTCTGAGATGAGACGAGCAGCTAGAAAACCCAACATCCCTGTCCGCGTGAAAATTCTTCTACCACCACGGCCAATTCCTCTCCCCGTTCTACCTTCTAGCACCAGCGAGCCAATTGTGCTGGAGGACTAATGATACCGCTCCGTCTCACCGTCTTTATGCCTTTATATCTAATTTTTTACCCCCTTTATTCCTCGCAAAAATCTGTGCTGTCCTTTACTTCTGGTTCATCATTTTTTATCTTACAAGTGTCCTGTATTTTTTACATGGTCCATATCTAATTTCTGAAATCATTTCTTCAGTGTTCCATGTGGTCATTCAACCTGTGAGCTTTATTAAGAGACACATGCACGCATACTCGGTTGATACAGCAGCAAACAAAAACTTTCAGTATGGACTTTGTAGTGTTTAATTCCTATAGTATAGTTTACACATCCTTTTTTTTTATTGGCAAATATTTTTAACTGTGTAATTTAAATAAGATACTGTGCAAAATGAATTGACGGTGATAAAGCACACTTTATTTTTGTCCTCCAGGCCTATCTTTATTTGTGTAAATATTAACATTTTTCAGGAGTGATATCTTTAATGCTGGGGGGTTTGGGTGGGTGGGGTATAAGCATGTCTCTTATTTGGTCTTTCTCTTTCAGTATGTAATAACTATTTCTCCTCACCCTATAGCTAACCTAATGGTTGGAAACCTGTAATGTTTCTTTTTAATGGTTTTTCCCTATCTGAAATGTCCTGTGTGATTCTTCCTCAAAAGAGCTCACCTTGAGCACAGCATGCAGGACTGCATCAGGGTTGGGTCTGCTTGACGTGATGTGGACTGCTGGATTGAAATTCAGGATGGCTTTTATTTATAGCCCTGTTGTGAATTGCTGTTCAATGTGAGACTTCTCTGTAATAAGAAAATAATTGCACAACACATGTAATGTATACTGATGTGTTGGATGCACTATTTAAAATGTTTTCTAAGTACAAAAGGTGACAATGTTTTCTAGCACCTTTTATGAATATACCCATTGTCGATCAAGGTAAAAGGTGTTAAAAGGGTGGGGTAGGGTGAGGCTAGTCAGAGAAACCCTGTGGCAGCTTCTAGTTATTTAGGGTTTTTTCTTACCAGTAAATGGTTAATGTCCTGATCAGTTCAGCCTCTGTCTCATTTTTTTGGTATTTTATTTTCCCCCTTGTACCTAAAAATAAAAAGTTTACAGTTACGGGTTTGCCAGGAATGTTAGAACTAATTCAGTGGTGTTCATACAGAATGGCACTTCCTCTAAATTAACGTAGTGATTAGAAATAATTAGTTAGGACGTGATTGAGTATGAAAGAGTATTTTGACCATGTAAGATTCACATTTTAGTAATGACTTTAATAGGATGTATACCCTGGATATTGAATCATGTCCTCATTTATGGTTGTGCTTAGGAATGAATGGCTTTCTCATTCACTGGATGACTTGACTGAGTTGAATCAGATCTACACAATATTATCTTGTGCATTGCTTTCTCCCAAATTTTGTGTTTTTTCTTTTTATTTTTTTTCGGTAAGAATTATTAAATTGATGTGCACTGCACACTAAAACTTCAAATAAACTCTGACCTGTCCCCGGAATGACCTGTCCAAAGTTTTATATACAGGAAACTGTTTGGCTCCCACAATGCACAGAGCTGCACTTATTAATAATGTGTCTAGGCTGCACTACACCGAGGCTAATATAAGCTTCATGAGTATGTGATTTGGGAGGAATTGGGTAACTAAAGTGTCAATTTGTGTCTTAAAATTCTTGTATCTTCTCCTAGAAACATCAGTTTTTAATTGTGAGTCATATAAATATTTCTATTAAATTCCTTGTCCAGTCATGATTGATTAGGCATGACCTCCCTCACTTTTACATACAGTAATAAACGAAAGTTTCTTGTTAATCAACACAAAGGTTAAAGCAAAAGGTACGATCAAGTGACACGTACTGAGATTTTTTCATATTTCCTATACTGTCATAACAAATAGGGGATGTTTTTGGCAGGTATTTGCTTCATTGTGCTCTTGTGGTTAATAAACAGTTAATTATAGACATAATGGATTGCATATGCATATAATAACGGAATATATTAAGTTAACCACATTGATAATTAGTGGTCATTTAGGAAATATTGGTGGATAAAGTTTTCAATACTTTGATAGCTACTAGAACCGAACCTACAGTAGGATATGTATTCTATCATTAATAATAGCATGCCACAAATAATGGCATGATAAACCGGCATGAAAATGCTAAATTGTCTGACTCATGAATAGATATGTGACTTTCTTTATAAAATGAAACTTGCTTAATAGGTTTGACCAGGCTCCTGTCATTAAAATGGCCACTGGTGCTGAAGATGTCGTTAAACAATAAATAAATTCATATTAAATTAGAGAATTCTAGAATTATTATGAATGATTGATTTCATCTCAACCTAAGAGATAAAAAAAAACATTTTAACAGAATTTTAAACAAAATTGTCCACCTTACAGACCACATGAATGGTAAGTCATGGCTGAAGTGCCAGTAAGCAAGGCACCCAACCCCTAACTGCTCCCGGTGTGCCTCAGTGGGGGCAGCACACTGCTCCAGGTGTTCACCCCTAGATGGGTTAAATGCAGAGAAAGAATTTCCCTATGTGGATCAATAAAGTATCGATTATTATTATATAACAATACCCTAACCTTCCAACTGACATTGGCTTTACCGTATATGTGTAACCATTCCGCCAACTACCACTCTGGGGCCAAATGTGGCTTCTTGTCAGTTTTTAATCAGTCCCCAGCAAATTTCAGAAACATAATAGAATATGGCCCACACATGAAACTTACACCTGAATGTAATGTACTTCTTATTTATAACACTAGTCTTTCTAAACAAATGGTTTCTTTGCCAAAAAAATAACAATTTTGCGACAGGTGACCAAAATGGCAGAACAAATAAAACAAGATACGCACAGGAAATGTCATGGCATGGTTTGCCAACATTTGATTGGTTTTGCTAACTTAATATAGTTACACCTTACAAATCGAGTGGCACATAATTTTCCTTATGTGCACTTGCTAGAAAATGTTTGGACACCCATGCATCGAGTAAAAACACTTTAATTTGCACGGTTTTTTTTTCGTCTGTAGCATTTTCCTGCCACTAGAGGTCGCCACAGCAAGTCACTCTCATAGTTTTGTATATAATTTAAGTATCTTCTATTATTATAATTCTATGTAGATATATCTCTAAAGCGCCATTATAGACAAGTCTCTAACCATTTCTGAAGTAAAATAAGAGTCTGTACTTTTCTATGCAAGAGCAGATGTTTGTTTAAAAACAAAACTTTCAAGCAGTTGGGTGTGTATCGGCGTTTCTTCACGTAGCCCCGAACTAAGATGGCTTTAAACTTCTTCACAGCTCCTCATTTAATTACAAATGAAGGTGACGCGGTGATTAACACAGGATGATGTGTTCATCCCCCGTGTGTGTTCACAAAGCTTGCTATCTGAAGTCGGCTATTGTGCTTCTGGGAAAATGTTTATTGCACCGATCGAAGCTGCTGCGGGTGTGAAAATATTTCGTCAAACTTCAAATCACGTAAGCAGGAAACACGAGGCCCGCGACCACTGCGGCATTAATTAGCACAAATTAAATTGCCGCCTCGCCACGAGCTCTGATTGGTTCGTTCTAATTCCCGGTGACGTTTCAGAGTCGCAGCTGATGGCTGTTTAAAGAGAAGGCGGGAAACTAGAGTTGGTTTATAATGCCAGTGGCTCCGGAGGTTAAATACGTGTGACTTGCCTTGTTTTCAGTGCAAGCCTCGTCGGTCCATTTTTTTTAACTTGTTTTTGTTTGACTCTTACAGGCTCCGTTCAAGGAGGTGTTTTATTTTTAAACATTGTATTTATTTGGGCAAAGTTACAGCTTCCAATGATGTTTGAGGTATGTTATGTTACTGTGTCTTGTATGTCATAAATGTATCGTAACTTGAACGAACTAATGTTAACGAGGCACCATAGGTTTCTCAATTGGGCTGCTTCAGTTGTGGAGTTAATTTGATTCAGAGTTATAATATAAGGATAGTAATTTATTTTTTTCATAGCTTAAAACCCTTTGATTATGTTTATGCATTGCAAAAATTAAATACTGTATACTTTTGTGGTTGATTTGTACTTTTTTATAGAAACTGTATGGCAATGTAGTAGATCCTTCTACTTTTTAAACGGTCAAACCACACGCATCTAAAGATGCTACCCATATTTACAATGCTTGCCTGAAATATTTTATTTTTTTTAAATGGCTTTGGTGCTAAGTTTATAAACCCTTTTTCTCTCCTCTCATAGACCAGTCAAGATGACCTGCTGCATCCCTTGGAGTCTAGTGATAACTACTTCTTTCCAACAGAGAGCTTAGCTAGTGGGGGTCAGTCCCTGGCTGAGGCTCTGCTTCCTTTGGTTGAGTCCCACTCTCCTCCACTTAACCCCTGGCTGTGCTCCACACGCTACAAGACAGAGTTGTGTAGCCGCTATGCTGAGAGTGGTTCTTGCAAGTATGCAGAGCGTTGCCAGTTTGCTCATGGCCTGCATGACCTCCACGTTCCCTCCCGCCATCCCAAGTACAAGACCGAGCTGTGCCGTTCCTTTCACACCACTGGCTACTGCATGTATGGAAACCGCTGTCTCTTTGTTCACGGTCTGAAGGAGCAAAGGCCGGTTCGACCCAGGCGTCGCAACGTACCCTGCCGCACATATCGTGCTTTTGGCGTTTGCCCCTTTGGTACTCGCTGCCACTTCCTGCATGTGGAGGGTGGTTCGGAGTCTGACTCGACTGATAAGTCCTGGCATCCTCCTTCCCGTTATACTGAATGGAAACCCCGTGGTGCCCTTTGCCGTACTTTCAGTGCTTTTGGCTTTTGTCTGTATGGCACTCGCTGCCGATTCCAGCATGGACTTCCTGATTCAGTAAAAGGTATTAATTTGAGCCAAGCTCCCTGGTCACCACAAATTCCTGGAAGAGCTCTCTCGTCTGCTTCGGATATGCAATCGTCTCCCCCCTCTTCCTCAGCCTCCTTATCACCTCAGTCCTCTCTGGCCTCACCAGTGTTCCCTGATGACTCTGGTCCGGTTACACCACCATCTGCAGAAGTGGTTGCTCACAACGCTTTCACATTCAGCAGCCAACACCTGAATGACCTGCTGTTACCTCTGGCCTTCAGACTCCAGCAGTTGGAACAAGCTTCTAATCTAAGCACTGGCTTACTGGACCAACAGCTGCCTTAATGTTCAGCTTATTTATATTTTTGTAATTATGATCTTAGATTTATTTTTAAATTACTGCAGATTTTCTTTTTTTATATATATAGTGAACTTGGTTTGGGATCTTGCAGTCATGGTTTTTTATAGGTTCTTTGCATGTCAAGTCTTTCCCAATCTGTAGTGAGTCTAATATGCACTAGACTTCTGTACATTTGTATTTTAACTGATTGTGTGTATTTGGAGCCTTTGGGACACAGTGTGAATGTCTTATTTATGAATTTATTTAAATACTAGTACTTAAATTATTGGTTGAATATTGGTGCAATTTGCATCACTTGATTTTTAATAAAACCAATAACCTTCATTAGTGTTGATGGTAATGATTGTGGATTTTTTTTTTTTTTTTTTTTTTTTTCCAAAAATGATACTGATTTGCAGGTAATAGCATAAAAATCTAGCTATTTAAACATGTTACCAACCAGTGGCAAAGCATATGTGCTTTACTGAACCTTTTAGTCTCTAAATGTACACATTTAAGAAAATGTCATATGGGTAGCTGTAACTCTACATCTGTTTTATTTAGGCTTAAAAACCTAGATTTACTCTACTGCCCCTGTGGGCTTGGGTGAGTGCTCGGACCCCTAATTGATGATTTTAGTTTAAATTGCATCAGGAAGGTCAGGAATGAGTGACTTGCTGTGGTGGCAGGGGAAAGTCTGAATTCAGTGTTTAATAGTTGGTTAAACAGTCATTGGAAGTTTTATATCAATCTTAAGACAATTTACAGTAAATGGAAGTATGGGGAAACAACTGCGCAAACTCCTGTGTGTGTGTAGGGTTGTAATAATCATAGCTACAATGTTAAATTGGTCAAAGCCACTGCAAATATTTTTGTGACTCATTATCTAGTCCCTCAACAATAACATGCAAAAACAAGCTTAAAATCATACAGTTCAAATAAGGGAACACCTTCCTGTTGATCAAATGATGTCACTCATACAATTCAAATAAGAGAACACCTTCCTGTTAATCAAATGATGTCACTCATACAGTTCAAATAAGAGAACACCTTCCTGTTAATCAAATGATGTCACTCATACAGTTCAAATGAGAGAACACCTTCCTGTTGATCAAATGATGTCACTCAATCAAAATCTTAAAACCACAGTGCAATTTTTTTTGGTACTTTATTATTTATAGGTGACAGAAAGGTGACTCTTAGCAGAATTTATGAATAATGTCAGGATTTTACTTTATCTGAATAACGTTAAGGTTTCTCCTCAAACATTTTATACTGAATTATGAAAGATTTATTTTGAAATATTTAAAATGATTTTAATAAAGTAATAAACATATAAGATGAAGCACAAATCCCTTTACAAAACAACTCGCAATTCATTTCTGTCTACTACAAGTATCATTTTATTAACTGTAAAATGTCCCGGGCAATAAATGTACATTTCTGCCCTATAATTGTGATTATATTTCTTTTGCAGTGAGTAAATATTTATATTATATAATTTGGGCTTAAATATCATAATCCAACAGGATTTAAAAATATTAGAATTCTGTGGAGAAATCAGCCCAAATGCGCACTTTATTTTCATCAGAAAAGAGGACTTTGGACCACTGGCCAACGGTCACGCCCTTCTTTTTCTACTTGAGATGCTTCCTACATTGGCTCAGGTTCAGAACTGGCTTGACTCGAGGAAAGTGGTGGTTTTTGAATCTGTGACTCCTGCCTCATTCCACTCTTTCTGGATCTCTGCCAGATTTGTGAATCTTCTCTTTTTAGAAATCCACTGAAGCTCATTATAATCTCTCTTGCTGGTTCATTGTCTTCTGCCACATTGTGTCCTTCCACTACGTAGTTTGAGCTGATTTCTCCACAGTGTTCCAATTTTTATTGAATTCCTGTTCTTTGCGGGTTTTATAACCTAGAAGCTCAAATAATCTAAAAATAAACAAATAAATACTTGAAATCATTTAACTTTTAGGCCCTGAATCTATAATCTATGAATGTTTTACTTTTTTATTAGATTTATGGAAATTAATCAATTTTTCATGATATTCTAATTTTTTTGAATGGGTCTATATGCAGGCGCTTGTAATTAAAATTAGAAAAAGTTCAGTAATTTCATTCAAAAAGGAAAAACTTGTATATTATACGCATATGTTACACACAAACTGATATATTTCAAGTGTTTTTTTTTTTATTTGATGTTTATAACTGACAACTAATAAAAAAACAAATTCACCGATGCAAAAAAAGGATTTTTAGAAATGCCTGAAAACTGAAAAGTATGAACATGAAATGTATCATCATGTACAGCACTCAATACTTAGTTGGGGCTCCTTTTGCCCGAATTACTGCAGCGTGGCATAAATTCAATAATTCTCTGACGTATCACATTTTCCTCACAGTACCCAATATATTTTATATAGTGTTAAGGTCAGGTGGGGTTGCTGGACAATTAAGAACAGGGACTTGTAGCTTTGGCACTGTGTGCAGGTGCCAAATCCTGTTGGAAAATTAAAACAGCATCTCCAAAAAGTTGGTCAGCAGCAGGAAGCATGAGGTGTTCTAAAACTTCCTCTTACATGGCTGCTTTGTCCTTGGACCTCAGAAAACACAGTGGACCAACACCAGCAGATGACATGGCTTCCCAACCCATCACTAACTGTAGAAACTTGAAATTAGACCTCAATTGACATGGATTCTGCACTTCTCCACTCTTCCTCGACAGAATGCGACAGATGAAACCCATGTCTTGCATATGTCTGTTCTTGGTGGTTCTTGAAGAATTGACTCCAGCTTCACACAGTTCCAAAGCTACAAGTACCTGGTTTAATGACCATGGTATTCCTGTTGTTAATTGTCCAGCTAACTCACCTGACCTTAACACTATAAAAAATCTATGGGCTACTGTGAAGAAGATGCAATACTTCAGACCCAACAATGCAGAACAGCTGAAGGCCACTATCGGAGGAACCTTGGATCTCATTACACCTGAGCAGTGCCACAGACTGATCAACTCTATGCCACGTACAAACAGGTCTTGTAACACAACTCAAAGAAATCTGCTGTTAACATCTTGTGCCAGATCCAACCGCACAACTTCAGATGTATTGTGGAGTCAATGCCTTAATTATTAAGAGCTGCTTTATTTTTTTTACAAACTTCCTTTAACTAAGCCTTTAATAAAATCACACCGCAGTGTATTGAGCAGACGATTAAGGTCCTTGTAAAGTCCTTGCTTGATATATACACTCATTGTTCATTTTATTAGGTACACCTGCTCAATTGCTTATTAACACAAATATCTAATCAGACAATCACATGGCCACAACTCAATGCATTTAGGCATGTAGAGGTGGACAAGACAACTTGCTGAAGTATCTATATGAATTTGATATATTTGTTGGTGCCAGATTTCAGAAACCTCTGATCTACTTGGATTTCTATGCACAACCATCTCTAAGGTTTACAAAAATAAAAGAGAAATATGTAGTGAGTGCCAGTTGTGTGGATGAAAATTTCCTGCCAATGTGAGAGGTCAGAGGAGAATGGGCAAAAGGGTTCGAGATGATAGAAGGGTAACAGTAACTCAATTAACCATTGTTACAGCCAAGCAGTGCACTTTCATCTCTGTTGAAAGTATGCCACGAAGAATTAAGGCAGTTCTGAAGTCAAAAGGAAGCCTGAACCTAAAGACAAGCAGATACACTCACCGGCCACTTTATTAGCGTTACCTTGCCAAGCGTATGTGCTTGTCTTTAAATTCACCATTTTGGATTATCCATCCATTCATTATTTTACGCTTAATCCACACTGGGTCATCAGCACTTTTGGATTATGGACTGGGATATTGTTTGCTTGTTTTAGAAAATGAACTGCACTTGTATGCTAATCGTTTCTGGACAATCTTCCTTAAAGACACATTCTACTGATGTTACCTTAAGATCACCCAATACAATCACTACTATACATCCTATTTTATTCTTTGTCTTTGTTCATTTTGCTCAGCTACACTCTAAATAATCATAGCGCCCCAATAGCAGCATGATCTGCATAAGCTTAGAGAATGACAATTTCTGAAAATCTCTAGTAGACTCTGTGTGTATGCAAAGGAAGTAAACTAATGTCCCCCATTTTATGCTAATGTTACCTCACAATGTTTTATTTGACTCCTGTCCCCTGCAAGCTCTTTCATGCCAAACACTAATTCGGAAAGCTATGAGACATTATTTGTGATTTTGAGTGCATTTGGTAAAAGCCAGAAGGCAATTTGTACACAATGAGTGTGTGCACCATATGTCTTTAAATTTATTTCCTCTACTCCTCACGAGAATAGAACAGGAAAGAGTGGAACCTTTGGGGAAACTTTTCATCGACAAAATGCTATTTGCCAAACCATGCATTCCTAAGGCATTTAATTGCAATTTACTAAGCTAAATTAGCAGCATGTACAGCTTAGTTGCTAGCATGTGCCAGGAGCATTAGTAGCTGGGGTTCAACTCCCCAAGGCTGCAATAGTTGTTTGGGTTGGGATGCTCAGTCAGCTTATCCCTATCCCATGGAGCACGTCTGTGCAGCTAACAATTGCTAGGCAATGAATGTGTATGACATGACAGACTGAATATACAGTATTTTAAGCAGAAAAAGTAAATGATGTTCTTATAATCATTACAAAAATATCAATCTGCTAAAATATCCATATCAGAAATTCCTGGTACAAGTCTTATAAAGCAAAGCCAGTGTGCATGTTGTTTATGACCATATGTCGGCCACCCGTTGGCCTTTCTGATTCATTAACTTTGCTTTATACGTCTGCTTTAGTGCATCTCCGTTGAAAAATAGCACGAGTTTTATTACTCTGTTATTATTCCCTGATGTGGAAACCTGTGGTAGAGGATAACAAGCAGATCATTTCTCCTTGTTTGCTGATCATTAGCATTAATTACCACTAATATCTCTCTGTCTCTCAGCAGTGACAGGAAGCGTATTTGTAGCCATGGAAACTGCTCCCTTCTCTGCCCTGTGACAATCTCTTTGGCCCTGAGTCACTGTGATGTGTACAGCAATTAAATGCTTAATAGAGAGTCACATGCAGGGGAGTGCAGTTCAATTTGTACATAACATCTCTTTGATTGTGCTGACATTTCACATTCACCAGGCACCTCGGCACCAGTTTCGGAGAAAGTTTATGTTCTGGAACTTAATTTCACCATAAAATGAAGAGAAGCTTTATATCAGTGTAGCTCCAGTAATGGCACTGGAACCCATCTGGTCTCTGTAATTGCCACATCCATTAAAGTGAACATTTGGGTTCAACTGCATGAAAAAAAAATCTTTAGCTGAACAAGGACATGCACCACATATGGTGTCTATTAAACATTTGTATAAAATAAATATTATTCAATAGTGATAAATTCACCTAAATAATATCAGATAATAAATTAAAAATAACACTTCTGGAATCACAAAGTATTGAAAATTATCTTAAAATTGTGATGATGCGGCTGCTTTTAACTCTCCACTCTTCTGCAGGAGGCTGTTATTCTTAGACCAGTGGCTGTCAATCAAACACTGACATTTGGAATTATCTCATTCCCAGATTCCAAGACTTTGATCAGTGAATATCTCTCTTTCTGTCTCACTCACTCAGTCTCTTTAAATATTTAGTATACATGGTATCACCTAGTTTACATTTATTACTGTAAATCCTACCACGTCATATCAAATAACATGCAACAACAGAGGTGCAATGTTTAATATAAAAAACAATTTTCTTTAAACAAAGATTCTACACTAAATTATCTTACTAACACCTGGCAAATGTGTGGTGACATCACAGTCATCTCTTATATAAGGTCTTGCTCTATGCATTAGACATAAATTTACCATATGGTTAAACAGGAACGACTCTGGCGGCAAACAGATAGTTGGAGCCTGAAGGAGTAATGCCAGTGTTACAGGTATCATGGGTGTAACAATATTGGAGAAACAACTGTATGCATTAACAAACATCTAGCTGAAGGTCTGAATTATGCAAACTACACACAGAAATGTAGCATGTGGGCAGCACAGTGGTGCAGTGAATAGTGCTGTGGCCTTACAGCAAGAGGCCCTGGGTTCGATCACCAGGTGGGCCGACCTGGGAATTTCTGTGTGAAGTTTGCATGTTCTCCCTGTGTTAGCCGGGTTTACTCCAGGTGCTCCAGTTTGTTCCAAAGACATGCAAGCTAGGTGAATTGGAGATGTTAAAATTGTCACTGACTTATGTATGTATATGACTTGAGCATAAGATGTGAAACTTGTGTATGAATATGACTCTGTTCCTGTCATCAATATGGCTATCGATGTCTAAGATGACGTTAATAAACCGATCAAACAAACCAAGCCATGGAATATGATAGAATACTTTTAAGCTCCTGAGATCCATTTAAAAGGAAAGTCAAATGTCTCAGCGTACAAAGACATGCTATTCAGTTCAGTGTGGAAACCTATAGAATGATACATCCTTACTGATGCAGTATGTACTTATTTTAATTTGCTCTTTAGTTACATAGTCATACTGAGTCCCTGGGCGATCCTGACCCTAAATGTTCAATAGAACAGAATCTGTGTTCATTTTTTATTTGATGCATGTGCACCATCTGCTGCACATATTCAGTAACTGACCAAACAACCACACTCACAACATCAAACTTTAGTATTGATCACAGTGACTCATACACAAATACATTTAAAATGCATGTTGTAATTATTTTCTATGATTTGGCAGTGTGAGACTTACAATTAACATACAATAGGATCCAGCATAGGAGTTATGATGCAAGTGCTAGCAACATCTGTCCTCAGTGCTAGTGATAAAACAATATAACATTAGTTTCATGAGAGAGACACTTAAGATTTTGCTTGTTTATCACATTAAGCATTGATATTTTTACAACAATTTCCATGAACAGCAGCACGTGTCTTAGTAAAACTACAGAGCTGTTTTTAATTGTTTGCCTGCAGATTTTACTTAGAAATATAAATTATTATTTAACCACAGCTGTGCTTGACATATATAAACCTGACACTGACTAGCACATGATGCAATAATTTTCAAACATGTTCAGTCACCAACTGTTGATTAATCTATTATATAACATCTCCATATTAAGTTAAAAACAATCATTTAAATATTATTGCACATGTTGTAATGCGTTATGCTTTCTATAGTAAAGGCTAATTCATGTGTCATGTAAGTATAATGTGATAAAGTATATGGTATAATGAGTATAAATACACCCTATTCTTTAATAACAAATCAACACACTATGCAAACACAATTAAAATAGAGCTGCTCAGTTTATCATGGTTTTAATGGTCACAGTCATGTGTCTAGCCAATATAACTGTAAAATTAATTTTAACGTACTTATCATGTGACTTGCAAAAGCACAATATGAACTGGGATGCCCACAAAAAAGTTTAACCACATAAAAAAAAAACTTTGGGGTACAACAGGACATGTTACTCTTACAGTGAAACTGTGGAGACATTTGGACACTGGACAGTAGGAAAGGGGCTGAGCTATTGCTGAGAGCTATTACAGTAGCACAGTTACATAATGGTAATTCTCTCTGGGGAAATATGCACCCCAGGTCTCTTGTGATCAGCATGATGCTGACTGTCGTCACATCCTCTGCGGATCCTCTTTAGCCGCCTGGCCATGCAAGGCATCATTAGCACAGTTTTACCCACTATTACTATGATTGGCAGAGCCACAGCTACTATGAAGGTAGGTGGCATGTAGAAACGATAGGACTCCTCTTCAAAGGCCCGCTTCCAGCCAAACAGCAGTGCGTGGAATGTAGCAATAAGCAAGGCAATATATCCAAGCGTGGACTGTTTTAACAGTAAAACAAGAAAAAGCCAGTCACTAAATGTGAGCACTGCAAACAAGACTCATTGTCATGATATATTTGACATAATGTACATATAAATGCTAGTTTCAATTTAAAGCAATAGCAAAGTATTGGCTTATACCAAACATCTGAAAAATTAAACCCATTAAACCCTTAATCTTCTTCATTCATCGTAAATTATATTATTTAGTACTGTCAGTAAGTTTAAGTGAACAAGTCTTTAAAAATTCTAGGCTTTAATTTCAGAATGTTTGGGATAAAATTAACACCCATTCACAAAGACCACTACACACTAAAGCACATTTAGCAAATCTCATGTGATAAATGCTACATACATCTATGGACCTGAAAATGATTGCCACTCCCAAAATTGTGTTAGTGCCTTATGTACCAATTTTTTGCCATTTTCGCACTATGCTACTATTTGCACTTCTGGTAGATGCTATCAGCAATTCTTTGTCTTGTATTTGTACAGAGCAATGACAATAAAGTGAATATATATATATCTATCTACTGTCTATCTCTCAATAACATTCATTTTGAAGAATTTTGAATAGCTAGATGCTGAAATGCAGTCTGATACAATAATAAAAGACAAAAATAAAGGTAAAGAAATTATATATATATATGTATTTTCTCACACAGAAACAAATGTTCTTTTAATGTGTATATCCCCTCTATGTTGACTGTTACTGGATTCTATCGTCCTAGACAAAGAGGATTTTAAATAATTTTAAATTAGAAATGTTTAAAATTATAAGCAGGTCTGTGCATATTTCAACTATCATAGAAACCTTTCTTATGAACACTTAATATACAATCTGCTCTCGGACCACTTTCTGACCTGGATAAAGCTGAACTCTCGCCAGTTGAGGGTGCTGTTTACTGATGGAATGGATGTTATGGCTAGTATAGACAGAAGTCCCAGACTCATAATACCAAAAGAGACGTACATCTCCACTCTCCACACCTCTTCCTCGTTCCATGAGTTTTCTATGTTGGCATGAACCTGGACAGAATGAAACAATGGAATATAAGAATATATATGATTAATAAGGGTTACATGTATTATGACAGCATGTATATATGTATCAGATTAAACTAGTCACTGCACATTTAGATTTCCAAACATGTCTATTACTTCTGTGAGACATTATACTGTAACTTTATGAAATTTAATAAATGACTTATCATTTTTTCACAGCGCTAGATTCAAGTGTGCTGTTACAGCTTAAACTTTGTCTTAATTTCTAAATAGTTAATTGCCATTAAAAAGTATTCACAGAGAGTTATTAGAAATTATCTAAAGATGCAATTATAATATATATTTGGACGCTATATCTTTATAACATTAACATTTTTGTGTGTCTTAATGCAAAGCTGGTGATTACGGATTGTAATATAATTTGATATAACTGCAACGAAATTGCATTTAGATTTTATACAAATGCATTTAAAACATTTAAATGAATTCAGAACAAAAGAAAAGGAGTAGCAGACCTGCTGGTAGGCCATATTGAGCAAAAGGTATCTCTCAGACCTTCTCATGGGCAGGCAGATGCTGTAGAGCACATGGATGCAGGCGAAGAAAAAGCTGAGCAGGCCCAGCTGCTTACGACTCTGTAACCATCCCTGCAGCCAGCAGGGAAAACGCCTGAATTTGGTGCCGTATATGAGCTGGTGTGCAGCAGCAAGCTGACCTGCTAAGTATACCAGTGCCAGCAAGGTTATAGCCACCACCGGCAGTGTCCTGTTAACCATCTCCAGTGGGATCTTGTAAAATAAGCTTTGCTTATTTTTCACATATGGGTGAATGATGTCCCGAATAAAAGAGTAGGCAAAGAAGGAGATAGAAAGTGCAACAGCGGTCAGAACGGGACCTTTCCAGTCTGGAAACAACCGTAATGGCATGTTCTCTATTTCCTTTGCCAAGGAGAGTGTGCCCATGTCCACAGGAATGAAACTGAGCTGCCGGGCCAACTCAATCACCTGCTGCCTCGCTTCCACTGAGTTACTGCATATATACACCTGCAGTGAAATATATAACACAAGCAAACATTTAGATTGAATCATGTATAAGGACACTATCTCTTCTGTAATAGGTTTATAAAATTATTGATTTAGGATCATTTAACACGAGACAACAGGTGTACAGAGAACAGTTTAAATAATTTGCTGAACCATGCTAAAACGTAAGTTTCTTTATAATTATTTTACGATTGCTCCTCAGAAATGTTTTATGAGAAATCAACATAATACATCGTAAATGCCCTTAAAATGAGTATTTCAACAGGACAATGACCAAAGCAAAACCAGTAAACAAGCAAGATCTTGGCTCTAGCACAACACAATTGAGGTTATGGAGTAGTCAGCCTTGCTCAAGGGCACTTCAGCCATGACTTGTCGGTACTTGGAATCGAACCAGGGACCTTCCAGTCGCAAGGCCGGTTCCTTAACCACAAGCCTACGACTGCCCCACTTATGTATATGATGACAGATGCCAGAAGTTGGTTGACTCTTTGCATCACAAAACTGTGGTTATACTGAACTAAATATTAGGTTAGAGATTCACAGGAATGATAAATCCTAAAAAAGAAGAAAGAAATTTCTTTTGAACAGCTCAGTGTTTATTTTCAGTACATAATTACATACATTTCTCTCCATGTTTTGATATAGAAAATAGTGTGAAAAGTTCCCAATATGAGGAATAAAATGTTGTGCTAAATTCATATATTTAAAAACAATGCTATTATTTTGAATATATTATATTAATTAATATATTATGAATATTTTATATTATATACAGTACAAGTAGCGGTTTTCATTGAATAACTCCCCGAGCAAGCCCCTCCGCAAACAGACAGTTGTTAATAATACCAATTAAAGTGAATACAATGATTTAATTACTGCAATTACAACAGTAAACCCCCTTTTTGTATAGGGTTTGTATAGGTTATCATTTACATAAGTGGAATATATATAAACCGAACAACTAAATAAACTTGAAACCATAAAAAAAACAAGAAACTAGACATAACTTAGCGAAACACGTAGCATGAAACAAAGAACGAAACTCTTAGCATAGGTATAGTATAAGACAGTATTTCTTTTTAAGTATTACTTTTAATGCCGCGCACTGAACTAAACCAAAAACTCAACTTAAATAACCCGGTAAATCAGTGCAGCGAATTGCAACCAGCTGCCATTCATTAGTTCATGTGACTGCCCCATAACATCTGTAAACAAGAGCAGTCACATGTTGCCGCTGGTTGCCATGTTCTTTGAACCCCTTCCCCAGGTTGCCAGAGTTTTCGGAGTTGACAATAATCTATTACTGGTGACATAATGATGATATTTGATATTGTTGACACTTGTTGTCTGTAAATAAATGTTTATAGAAGCTTATATAATAGTCAGTAGTTCTCTTGACTTAAACTTTGACAAAAGATCTTTTCAGATTTCTCAGTCGAAGTATGCTGCTATTTTTAGCATTAGTAATAACAGGAACTGATTTTTCTCACTAACATTCCACAACACAACACACACCCATATGTATTTTAGATTTCCTTCATGACAAAACATGTGATTTTAATTTCCTGCAGGGCTTTTTCTTTTGGTTCAACAGATGTGATTATTTTGCTTTTTAAAGGCAGGATCAAAATGGCTGGAGTGGATTCAGAACTCATCAGAGTAAAAGATTGAATTCGTTTATCAAGTGAAAGACATATTTGGCATTTTTCTTGACTGCTGGGTCTGTCAAGGCAGAGTACACAGCAGCTTGCTGTTCAAGATGGTGCTCAATCCTTCCATAATTTGAGTTCCTCCACATATAGGCGCTGGTATTAAAATTAAAATATCATAAACAAGTTGATAATTCCATTTACAAGTGAACAAGTGAAACTTGTATATTATACACATTCGATACACACAGACTGATATATTTCAAGTGTTTATTTCTTTTGATTTGATGATTTATAACTGACAACCAATTAAAAAAATCACAAATTCAGTATCTTAGAAAATGTTAATATTAATTTAGACCAATACAAATTTTTTTTTTTTTAGAAATGCTGGCCAACTGA
>JAOUQT010000039.1:10212864-10226305 GCA_025769995.1 Xyliphius kryptos
CACTGCATCACATGCAGGCATGCAGAAGAAGAAGAAGAAGGATCCCGGTACTGAACTGACCAGCCTGCAGTCCAGAAAACATTTGGCGCATCATAAAACAAAAGATACAACAAAAAAGACCTAAGACAGTGGAGCAACCAGAATCCTACATTAGACAAGAATGGGCTTACATTCCTATCCTTCAACGTGAGAAACTTGTTTCCTCAGCCCCCAGACATTTACAGACTGTTGTAAGGAGAAAAGAGGATGTCGTACATGGCCTTGTCCCAACTTTTTTTAAGATGTGTTGTTGACTTTTATGGAATTGGGTTTGTAATATGTAGCTATAAAAAAAGTTTTAGACAACTTTCCCTCATTTTTTTATACTTTCACCAATACAGTTTTGTTTTTTTAAGCTGGACAAATAATGAAAACAATTCAAAATAATAAATGAATTAAATCAACTAAAAACAATAGGGATGTCCAAACATTTTTTACATCAGGGTACTGCTACGGAATTTTGGGCCCCAAGATCCCAGGGTATGCCAGAGTTTGAAAATATGTATCATTTAATGAAAGACTAATACACACTTCATCTTAAATTTCTAAATACCATATTTTAAATGTTAAATATTAATAATATTCATGGTACAATAATATAATGTAAAATTAACATTAAACAATAATACATTAATAATACATATTACTTAAAAATAAACAGAACTATATTTTTGACAAAAAATTTAATACAGTAATATAATAATCTCTAGAAATGGTTAATTATATAAATATAATCAGAAACAGACAAGATTAAAATAAAATCATGGCTACTTAGTTGTTAACCAGATGGCTATTTCCATCAATAATAGCACAGTCCAGCATGGCTTGTCATCATATGCTATGCTATGCTTATATATAGGCATATGCTATGTTGATTTTCAGGAGATCTGTAGAAAATTAAATGCAGTGTAATATATATGTAAAAAACTGTCACCTCACAGAAAGTAGGACCCAGGTTCGTTGTATCTGTGCCAGTGTAAACACATCTAAGATTTCCACTGTTTTAAATATTATTTAACGTTTTTGTTTATCATCAGAATAACAATGGAAACTAATAGCATATAATATATAAAAATCTGGGGTGACATAGTGGCTAGAATTCTTAGCGAGTCTAATATGAATCTGATCGTTTGTTGTGTCTGCTTGGGGTTGAGTTCACTGTAAGACCAAGCTTCATAATGAGTGGGTGCTACATATTCTGTTACCTGATGAGCCCTAAAGGAGACAGTCATACCAATCTACCATTATCTTTATGCCACTGGTCATCAGGGTGACAAAACAAATATCATACACCTCATACCCATTCTTAGAACTAAATGGACGCTGGATTTGATGAGAATTATGCAGGTGTACCAGCACAGGATTCTGCAGTGCTTACACAGTCTTGGTTTCAAGACTGGCATTTGGTTTAGACAACATTTTTGGCATTTCTAATAAGCTCTGACACTGTCTTGGACTGGATAAGCATAATTTTAAAGATAAAACAGTAATATGATTTTTTTAATAATTCTTAGCTGAATTTTCTCTGATAAGAGCAACAAGCTGGAAGAAGTTTAATATAGTGTGTATGTGGTCTGAGAAGAATGAAGGGGGGAAAGGCTATATGTACACAAGTCTAGACTAAGCAATAAAACACTAAGCACCTGCTTATGCCCCTGTAGATATATGAAAAAAAACTGAAATTTACATTGCAGAATACAGAGTACAAAATCACAACATTGTTAATGCTTAATGAAAGACAAACATTATATAGATTCATTACAAACACATTGATCTTTTTCAAGTGTTTATTTTTGCTAATGCTGATGATTATTGCTTACAGCCAATGAAAACCAAAGTATCAGAAAGTAGAATATTATATAAGACCAACTAAAAAATGATTTATAAGGCAGATATCTTGGCCTACTAAAAGCATATACAGTAAATGGTTAGTCGAGGCTCATTTTGCATGAATTACTGCAACAATGCAACGTGGCACTGCTAAACGTGTTATGAAAGCCCAGGTTGGTTTAATAGCAGCTTTTAGTTCATGTGCGTTGTTGGGTCTGGTGTCTCTCATCGTCCTCTATGGGTTTAGGTCTGGTGAGTTTGCTGGCCAATCAAGCACAGTGATACTCTAGTTATTAAACCAGATATTGGCATTTTTGGAAGTGTGGACAGGTGCCAAGACCTGCTGGACAATAAAACTTCCATCTCCAAAAAACTTGACGACAGAGGGAAGCATGAAGTGCTCTAAAAGACGGCTGGACAGACTTTGGTCTTGATATAACACAGTGGACCAACACCAGTATATGTCATGGCCCCCCAACCCATCACAGATTGTGAAAACTTCACAAGCAGCTTGTATTGTGTGCCTCTCCACTTTTCCTCCAGACTCTGAGACCTTGATTTCCAAATGAAATGCAAAATGTACTTTCATCCGAAAACAACACATTGGACTATTAAGAAACAGTCCAGTTCTTTTTCTTCTTGGCCCAGGTTAGAACTTTCTAGCTTTGTCTTCTGGTCATGAGTGGCTTAATAGCCAGTTGTAGCCCATGTCCCAGATTCGTCTGTGTGTAATGGCTCCTGAAGCACTGACATCAGCAGCAGACACTCTGTATAAATCTCTATACATTTTGGTATGGAGATGTATGGAGATATCTGAGATGATTTGAGGTTTTCATTGGCTGTGAGACATAATCATAAACATTAACAGAAATAAACAATTGAAATAGCTCACTGTGTGTGTAATGAATCTATATTTGCGTTTCACTTTTTGTATTAAATTGCTGAAATAAATTAACTGTTTAATGATATTCCAATTTATTCAGATGCGCCTGTATTTTGACGCAATAGCAAAGTCAAATGAATACAATTTAAAATAATGTTCATACTATACAACAATGTATTTGAGGGAGTTTTCATTTTTATCGTTTTCATTAGGGATAAAAAAGAAAACTCCCTCAAATACATTGTTGTATAGTATGAACATTATTCATGATTATATTATGAATTGATGATTATATTCTGTATTTAAATTATGTAAGGCTACATTTCCGACAATCCTCCATTTAAAAAATATATATATAAATTTGAATTGAATATTTGTTTAGAATATTGTAAAGCAGTTCAATATTTAAATAAAAGTAGGATCAAGTGCCTCGTGTGACGTCATGATAGCGATACCTAAGGTTTCTACTTTTTTTTTTTTTTACGAAATCTCCTCTGAAATGTGTCAGTACTGCCACGTCATTTGATGTCACTGCCGCACCTGCGCAGCCATCTTGTATGTCTTCTGCGGCTAAAGAGGAAGAAAGAAACGCAAGGATAAAAACGCCGAGCTTTTACTCACTGTAGTAATGCCCGGTAAGTAAAAGGAAAAACTTAACAGAAAGGCAGTGTGAAAGCACCAGAGGGTAAACAGAGACACAACACAGTTCGTCACAGTGTCTCAGAATTGCATACGAAGGAATCATCTGTTATCTTGGAGTGAAGAGGAAGGAAGAGTGTCCGTCAGATTTCCACCTAAAACACACACCGGCCTTCACCCACCATGAATCCCGAATAGTAAGTATTCATTTTACTTGAATACACACTACAGTACAAATTGACAATTTTCAGTAGTTTCAAATCGACTGGTGATAAAACCATGGCGCCTTTGGCGGACGCGTTTTGTCACTCAGTTTCTTTAGCCCCAGCAGCTGGCTAGCTTGTTAGCTATCATTACATTCCCCACCCGTTCTGCGATGCGATCCACTTCCTGAACTGTGGTTAGCTAAGATTTCTGCTTGTTCCGTGAGATGGGACTATGAGCCAATCAGAGAACGGAACGAAGTGTACTATTGCGTAGGAGGCGGGAGGTCTCAGAATACGGGTTCGTTATTCTAATTTAACGGATATAATCAAACTAGCTAGCTAGCTAAATTAAATTGACCGTGTTGACTAGCTTAGCACACTTTTCAGACGGTTAATGAATGTAAAAATACTGTATTTTCTTCGGATTCCCGTTATAAAGTTATTTGTACACACGGATATAAACAGACACTTGGTTAATATAAGATGACTTGCTTATAGAAATCTGACACCTCAGCCGTTTCCTGTGTTATTATTGGTCGCTTTAGGATAAGTGGCTGCGTTACGAACGGTCATAGTGCCATAAAATTAACAAGCCAGCTGAACGAAACGGACAGCAATTTGTCCCGGAGTTGTGTGTCCGGTGTGACTGGATTAGGCCTGTGCGGGCTGTGCCTGGAGGAGGTGGTCAATTGGGCAACAGACTCCCATCACAGTACATAAAACACTTTTATAATAAAAATAAATGCGGATGGAATTATTTAACACTAGAAGCTACTTATACAACCGCATGTTGTAGAACGATTTGCCCACGTCCATTTGATTAGACCGGGTACACCTAATCCGAATAAACACACTTAATTCTCGGATGTCTGGCTTTATTAGTGTTACACATATAACACGAGCAGTGTGAACAGAATCATTATGGTTACAAACTGTGTGTAGAGACCCTTTTCTTAAGGGTTGCATAAAACATGATTAACTCATCCGAATCACAAAACAAGTCAGGGGTCAATAAACTCAGACCAATATAAAACCCTGAATGTGTTTTAAAACGTACACCTGTGCAGGTGGACCGGTTTAGGAATGTATTGGGTGTTTCCATGGTAACCAGGGTTTGTATGAGGTTTGTCAGGTCTTGTGTAAATAAAGTAAGATGTTTATGAATATGGATTTTAATGCTCATGCTAGATAGAGTAAACATTATATATGCAAAATATTCAGTGAAAGTCCTTGAATGAGGGGGAAAGGGACCTGCAGTGTTATGCTAGAAACTTAGTCCTGGTTTATCAGTTGTGATGCAAACCTATAGCTCTTTTGGTAATGTGTGACTTTCAAAATAAATTTAAACCTGCTCGTCAGTTAAATTTAATGTCTAAATAAACATGTAATTAATACATTGTATTATGTCAAACTTGCACACCTGTCAAGACATTCAAGTAAGATGACTTTACAGAGCTGTCTTTCTACATTTCAAAAAAACAAGTGCTAAGACGACTGTTTCCTGTCTCTTTGTATCATACCTATATAGTGTGAAATGTACAACTTGTTGATACACACAGTATGGTCTGTGAAGCATTAGTTGATACAGACCATTAACAACACAAGTCAGGCTTTAATGTAATGTCACTTTATGTGTGATCTTTTCATACAGACATGTGATATTCTGTACACACAAAGTGCTATTGCCTCACAACAGATGTGACGCAACATCTTGTTGCACATGTAACGTTAGCCCTTGGCAGTGCCATGTGCTCTGAATTAAAAAAAAAAACGCAAGAACAGCTAAGTGGATTTCAACATTCAGATTGTTAGGAGGGGTTGTGCTTTATTCTATGGTGTTTATTATGGCTGGACCTTGTATTTGTTTTTCCACTTTCACATGTTTTAATTTATTAGCAATAATTTAATAAGGTTGGTATATTTTATATAGTAACATTAAAAAGCATATTTGGTGCTGCTACAAGTGATGAGGATTTTTACAAGGATTTGTGCGAGGATTCAGGATTAGTGAAAGGGCCATTAACAATCTCTGGTTTGCTGTTGACGTCATCTTATTGGCAACATCACAAGTAGAAATACAGGAGCTGGTATCTCATATTGAAGAAGCTGCAAAGGAATATTACATGCTGATCAATGTGATGAAAGTAATGACCAGGCAGAATCTTGGAGCAAGTGGACTCTTCATTTGTTTGGGATGAAGAGTAACAAATGCTGTGGATTATGAATTCAAGCATGGCATTGGGCATAGGCATGATAGTTGAAAGTGAAAGTGATGGTGATACATTTTTGCCTCTGTTTGCACACAGCGGAATTGGTCCTCTGCATTTAACCCATCCGTGCAGTGAAACAGATGCACACAGAAGTGAGCACAAGTACCTGGAGCAGTCAGCAGCCAGCACAAAGGACTTGTGGAAGCCCAAGAGAAACCTGGATAAACAATATTACAACCTGCCCTGGATTTTCAGACACAGGGCATTTGAAAAAGCTGACTCGTCCGTACAGACAACCCTTGCTATATAATGACTGCGTCTGATGTGCCATAAAAAAAGAGTATGCTGACATTGTGAGATAATTAATTCTGCCTTCAATATCATTAGGATTTATTGGAACCTTCTCTAGTAACGTAATATAGAGTTGTATCGGTATTAATACTCGGTGTCAACCGATACTGGATTTTTAGGTATCGGTATCATATCGGAAGAGAAAAACTGCTAATTGTTTTGTTTATTGTTTATTTTATGAGGCAAGTTCTTGAAAGTAAGTTTCTTTGCTCTGGTGAACAGATGAGGCACTAAACAGCTCTCTCTCTCCTAGCTCTCTAAAATATTAATTAGTGTTTGAAAACACTGTTCTCTAATTATATGAACCTTGTTTACCCCAAACATGTTTCTCTTGCTTTTTCATACACTTACTGTCATATCCTGCCTAACTGTTTCTAAATTGTAATTCTCTGGTGATATTTTGGCTACAATGTAATTTATGCTTTTCAGTGACTACCTGTTCAAGCTGCTCCTCATCGGTGACTCTGGTGTGGGCAAGTCTTGTCTCCTGTTGAGATTTGCAGTAAGTATACAGCTCAGATAAAATTAGTAAAGATCATGAAATTGACCCTTTCTGATTTTCTCTGGCTTTATATAAGCATTAAAAGTCATTAAATGTATTTTGCAAAAAATGAGCCTTAAATGTCATTAAACATCATTCAATTGGATTCCAGCTGGCATTTAAAATTGAAAAATTGTATATTGAAAAATATTACCCTGATCTATTCATCTAATGAAGCCATTTCTGATTTGCAAATCTCTAAACCTTTCACATGTGGAAAGGATGAAACATTACATTATACAACGTGGACATGACCCCTTATTCCTTTCTTAAAACCACTTCTTAGTGGTTTCTGCCATACATGCCAGCTTTGTGAAAAAAAACGCGTGTTGTCAATGTCACATGCACAGGCCGACCAACCTCAGCCACACAGCTTTGTAGGTCCTTCAAAGTCGTCATGGCAGCTTTCCTGATCAATGTCCTCCTGGCTTGGTCATCCAGTTTGGAGGAAAAGTCTAATCTTTCCAAGGTGTTGGTTGTGCGATATACGTTCCACTTCTTGGTATTGCTCTGAACTATTCTGAGCAATAGATAAAGCTTGCAAGTAATCAAAACCAGTTACTTATCCAAACCAGGTATTTTACTAATTAAATTATAATAAATTATCAGATTTTTTACCTCAATTAAAAGGGTTATATGTGTCAATACATCTGAAAAATGTTACTTTTTAATAGGGTATGAAGATTAACTGTAGGAAGTTATAGTTATAAACAACACTCGTGCAACAATTGTAATATTTTGCTATGAAAAGTCTGTGTATGTAAATAGTTCTTAGTAAGTTTGTCACTTCATCTGAACACAAGGTTTAATTGTGGATATATGTTTTGTGACTCATTTGTGTGACAATTTCAACTTTCTGGTAATTCTCATAATTAGTGAGCATGCATCAAAACATGAAACAGCTTTGCAGTATAAAATGGAAAAATCCCACGGTGGTCTGGCTAGTAAGATGTGGACTTGGTGCTTATAGACGGAACAAGCCAGGGAGGCATTTTTCACATCTGTCAAAGCACAAGGGTTTTTCATTTAAGACAGAGTAACTGAATATTGTTTTTATATAAACACAATATTCCTTGATATACATCTATTGGCCATAACATATTCAATCTACCAGCCTAATATTGTCTAGGTCCCATTTATACCACTTAAATAGCTGTGAAATTCCAGGCATGGAAATTTAATTCGAAAAGTTAAGGTTGGGCATTCCTGTACTGGAATTTTATGTCAATCACCTATCTGGAAAATTTGCATGCCAAATCAAGATTCAGTGAATACAAGTCACTTTTGACATTTTTTTTAGCTTGTCAATATTTGTATGCTTCCAGCAAACCAGTGTTAAGATCTGACATTTTACTTGCAGTCTAACATATTCCACCCCTTCACATATGTACCTTCTTGTTTAGGATGACACGTACACGGAGAGCTACATCAGCACCATCGGAGTGGACTTCAAGATTCGTACTATTGAACTGGATGGCAAAACTATCAAGCTTCAGATTGTGAGTAATGTCTTAACTTTGATGTATCCAGTGATACATTCTTTTTGCAAAAGAAATCCTTGTTGCGACTGGTTTATATGGCTGATTATCTTTGTGGTCACAGAAAAATAATTGATTAATAATTATTATATAACTATTTAATTAATAATATAATTAGCTTTGTTTTTCTCTTACTATGTTTTGTAATCTCTCACTGTCAGTGGGATACAGCTGGACAGGAAAGGTTTCGAACCATCACATCCAGTTATTACAGAGGAGCACATGGCATCATTGTGGTATATGATGTCACTGATCAGGTATTTACATTATGCTACACAATACACATTTAATAATAAACAATACTGCAAATATGTCACTTCAAATCATAAGCAGATCTAATTTAATCTAATTTATTAAATAGTGACTTGTATGATTGTGGCTTAATGATTTTAAATATTTTTAATGATTATTTGTTCTGTGTTGGGGTCAAGTAGACAAAAAAATATTTCTGCAGTAAAATACTACATATGTTACTCTAATGGTATTTACATGTTTATAAAAGTCTTTCCTGTAATGAGCCGGCATTCACATTTTGTCCAGGGCTATATTGTTTAATTTGTTAGGGAGTGGTAGTGTGCCACCTATTGGCAGAGAGACAAAAATTGATGTAGCTGTTTGCAGTATCCTTATAAAGCAGCCAATTGACCACTTAGTTATGTATGTCAGAGGGGCAGATTAGAGCATACATTTATTTCCAGAACTGTACTTTCTGTAAGTCTGTTAAGGTGTGAAAATTACTGTTGGTGCCGTTCAAGTATAATGCAGTTTATTTTGTAGGAATCCTACAACAATGTAAAACAGTGGCTGCAAGAAATCGATCGCTACGCCAGTGAAAATGTCAACAAGTTGCTGGTTGGGAACAAATGTGACCTCACCACCAAGAAAGTAGTGGACTACACAACAGCCAAAGTATGAACCTGCTTCTAGTTCAAGTGGTTTTGTTTGATCCAATTACTGGGCTAATATTTAAAAAAGAAACTATGTTCTAATCTGAATGGTTTTGTGCATTTGCAGGAATTTGCTGATTCTCTTGCCATCCCTTTCCTTGAAACAAGTGCTAAGAATGCCACCAATGTAGAGCAGGCGTTCATGACTATGGCTGCAGAGATTAAGAAACGCATGGGACCGGGAGCTACAGCTGGAGGAGACAAACCCAACCTAAAGATTGAGAGCACTCCAGTACGACAGTCTGGTGGTGGCTGCTGTTGAAGAGCCTGTCTATTGCTCATACACACACACAAAAACCTACCCCCACTGCCCTAACGCGCGCACACACACACACACACACATATGCATACATCTAGGAGCATAAGAACATATAGTGAAAATGTTCTAATATTTCTCATTGGAGTAACCACTGCGTTCAAAGCCAAATTTGGAGTTTAACTTTCTCTTGGCCTCCTTACAAGGAGATTTGTCACTTGCTCCACGAGAACCTGGTCCTCTCCTTGGTTTTAGACTCCTAGACATTTTCCTTCTCTCTCTCACTCTCTCTTTGTCTTTTATACTTAAATTTTGCCTGTATTAAATTTTCACCCATAACCCCAACTCACTACCGACAATGATTTATGGGACCCCAGAAACGGTGAACAGTAAAGGTAATTTAATTGGCTTTTGGAGAATATCATATGCAGAGCTGAGAGAATTAGGTGAGTAGGTAATAATTTTTATTATGAAATACCACAGATACATTTCAGAAACCCATGCACACGTGGGGCAGTTTCTATGGTTATTAAGAGTATAAAAAGAATACAAAAAAATTGGCAATATTATAGATTTCATATTCTGATTACTAGGATGATTATTGATTTTAATATTTAATGTAGGTTTTTTCCTAATAATGATTATTGTACAAAGGCTTACAGCTGACAAGTAAAGGTGTATAGTTGGGAGGGATAGAAAGCTTGATCTGGGGATTTAATGTGGATGACAAAAGCTACTGTTTCCTGTTTCCTCATTTATGTCATCCTTTTCAAATTATTTCATGTATTCTTGACCAGGAAAAATAAAACATTAAATCTAGACTGGAAATGGAAAGCATAATGGTGGCTCAACTCTATGTTCTGACTTTCAATTCAAAGTCAGCTGTCCATCACAGGAGGCTTAATTCAGTATGGCGGTGGTATACATAACATTCATGTAAGCATTATTGAAGACTAGTTTGTTAATGAATAGCGAGTTGTGTGTATTTTATTTTTTCCTTTTGTGTTCCTAGTGTGAGGTTTTGCACATATTCCATTTGTTTAAATTTCTGTAGCCTTTGGTTTTAATTTTGTCCAAGATGTCTTAGGTTTGATGTGTGCTGTGTCTTTTAACAAATTGGATTTCTGCAGAATCGGTTTAGGCATCATGCATGGGTCAGTGTACCAGCTCCATTGACGCAACCCATCGCCCCTGCAAATCTGCAGATAAGGAATGACTTTGTATGTGTACATACAGTGTAACATACATTTAAAGGGATTTCATTTGAAGTACCGTGAAGGTGTGTTAAATCGGTTGGCTGTGTAATGTGTGTCCTATCAAAATGGAGGATGTTGGGACTGACTGGTCTTGGCTGAGACAGACCGGATATGAACTCCTATATTCTCCAAATAGCAAAGTGCAAAGCTTTAAGCCCCTTATTTGCTTTAAATGATTTACAGGACGTTAATCTATTTGGTGTAGGGTCATCAGAATAAAGCCCCTGTTCCTAATTTAATTTGATTACAACTCCAGGTTACCTTCCCCGTCCCCCAGGATATATTTCAGTCCATGAGCAGTGACTGCTTCTAGTGGTTGTCTGACAGTGTTTTTGTCCTATATAGAATGTGGAGCTAGATTAAAATAAAACTACGCAGTTTGTAGAATTCACTGTTGAACTGTCTTTCAAAAGTTGTCTTTCATATTGTAATATTAGATTACTAATAAACTGAGCCATTTAAAATTAGTTTTAATGCCATTTCAG
The DNA here is from genome assembly GCA_025769995.1 of Xyliphius kryptos. Classification (NCBI taxonomy): domain Eukaryota; kingdom Metazoa; phylum Chordata; class Actinopteri; order Siluriformes; family Aspredinidae; genus Xyliphius; species Xyliphius kryptos. The sequence continues at coordinate 10,224,046 of JAOUQT010000039.1, forward strand.
CCATTACTAAACGCAGAATAACACTTTTTTGGGAGATTAAAGGCAATGCTTAGTAAGAGAGGAAAGTGGTGGATTGTTTGTAGAGGGAGCAGTAGCAGGTTGGTGGGTTGTAGAAAATGGGGTTCGGTTTACTGTATTTAGGAACATTCCACCGAAAAAAGTACGTCTTGCATCAGACGTCTAATCTGAGTGTGCCCTGTTTTTGTTTTCTGAATGCGTTTAATTTTTTTTCCCTAAACAAGGCTTTCTGTCCTACTGATTTTAACCTATGAATTGAGCTATCACCTTGTGATTGTTTGTTTTATTAATGGATGTGGGCCTAGCGGCAATATTGTAGAAAGGGGGGGTCATTAAACATGGGAAGGGCTACTTATGAATGTGATGGAATTTTGCTGTGTGCTATTTTTTGTTTGGCTTTTACCTTTTAACTTTATTCTCTCTCATTTGCACATCTCTGTGTTGCTCTGGGTGAGGCATGATAAAGGCACAGGCGACGGTTGTAGCGAGCACCAGGCCGGTAATTCTTCCCCTCTCCCTCCGCTTGCTCTGGTGCTCTCTTTCATAGATCAGTTTCATGTTTTTCTTCTTTCTGTACATATTATTATAAATATATATAATAAAAAATAATCAATGTCCTAAAGAAATCTTTCCTTTCTTTTTAGTCATGAACAGCATCTTTTAATTTCGCATTTCTTACCAAGGTGACCAGGAAACAATTTGGAGGTGATGTGCCTTGCTCAAGGTCATTTCAGCTGTGATTTTTTTTTTTTGTAGGATATAGGATTGAACCTTATTAGACAAACATATTGGACCTTAAGGCCATGGCTGCCCTCTGCTGTAAAAACAGAATAGCTAAATGGGAAGGTGCTTTTCCAGGGACATGCAGGCAGATGACAATATAAAAAAATAAATTTTAGTATAAATAGAATATTAAGTAAATATTAATATTTGTCCACTGATCTGTGCTGTAAATGTACTTTCTGTAAGATCTCATTAAAAAATTCTACAGTCAGCATATTCACTATATTTTTAAACATCTTGTTTATATACAGGTGGAGACAATGTGAGACAGTGATGAGATGAGCTCAAATTTTGCAATCACTCAAACTAGGTGGAATATGTAATTTGTGCCTGTTGTCATCTATATAAAATAATTGTAGACACTCATTGATATCTCATTTACTTTAGACTTGCTGATCTGACAAAGTGAAATTTGATGAGGTGAGACAACTAGTACCTCTGCCTCACTGAGGAGTTATCGTTGCTTTTTAGCCTATACGCTAGCTAAAGAAACCCACGTGCATTTTAGCAGTATTAAGCTATCTTTTATAGTTTAGTCAATTTCTGGCTCTCGCAGACCTGTAACAACTTCTTTAAGAAACTCCTTTGTCCTCCGCTAGTTAACAATATTTTTACCTATCATCTTTACCTATGTTAAAAATAACAGACCTAGTCATCTTTCGTAGCAGTAAAACTGGCACAATCATTGGCTGACTAAATCTTATCCATCCAAATGATTGGAATCATGTGTTCCAATAGCTTTCATGACCACAGGTTTATAAATTCTTCAGGATACCAAGACATTTTGGACAATTCCATGCTTCCAACTTTGTGGGAACGTTTGGAGTTGACCTCTTCCTCTTCTAACATGACCAACATCACCAGTGCACAAAGCAAGGTCCATAAAGACATGGATGACCGAGTCTGGTGTGAATGAACTTGACTGGCCTGCAAAGAGTCCTGACCTTTCATCTTTGGGATGAATTAGAGAGGAGACTGGGAGCCAGGCCTTCTTTTACAACATCAGTGTGTGACCTCACAAATGCACTTCTGGAAGTATGGTCAAAAATTCCCATAAACACACTCCAGTGTTCAGGCTGCAAAGGGTGGACAGACGTCATATTGAACCCTATGGATTCGCTTATATGTGAGTCAAGATTTGCAAATTTATTAGAAGTGAAAAAAAAAAAATAAAAATAAAAAAAAAAATATATATATATATATATATATATATAACTTTAATTTACACTATATTGCCAAAAGTATTTGCTCACCCATCAAATTATCAGAATCAGGTGTTCCAATCATTTCTATGGCCACAGGTGTATAAAATCAAGCACCTAGGCACATGCAGAGTGTTTTTTACAGACGTTGTTGAAAGAATGGGTCGCTCTCAGGAGCTCAGTGAATTCCAGTGTAGAACTGTGATAGGATTCCACCTGTGCAACAAATCCAGTCGATTTCCTCGCTCTTAAATATT